>VUQR01030011.1:0-11589 GCA_015108515.1 Hemichromis elongatus
TACACTAACACTAACTTCGGCTGCACCAGCTACAGGGGCCTGGCTAGCTACGGGTGTATCAAGGGTGCGAAGCCGAGTCTCCAATTCGGTGATCCTGGCCTCCAGAGCTGCAAATATGCTACATTTATTACAAGTACCATTACTGCTAAAGGAGGCCGAGGAGTAACTAAATATCTGACACAATGAGCAGGAAAGTGCAGGAAGGACAGGTGAAGAGGCCATGCTGCTAGCGAGTTGGCTACGAGCTAAGCTAGCGAAACAGTAAAGACACAGTGAGTGACTTTGGCGATAGATTAGGTAGTGAGTACACAGAGAGTGTGCCTCAGATGAAGCACGTGAAGATTAAACTAGGAAAAGAAAACGGTATCTAAACGTTTTTTAATTAAATTGCTATGCAGATAAGCTACTCAAAAAACACCACTGTGTTGGAACAGGAAGTGATACTCTACCGCAGAGAGAATGAACACCAAGTGACAGCGCCACCAACAGGTCAGACAGAATGAATGTCAGACAGATCAGGCCTGTTGTGTTTTCCTATACAGCTCTGATCCCGCTTATCTGCTGTGTTTACCCATGAACTTTCCTCACTGAAGCCCCAGCAATGACCTTCCCACCGGAAGCGATTCATCACATCTGGAAATGATTAGTGACTTCCAGAGTACTTCCGGTAAAGTCAAAAGGTCAAGGCTAGGGTCATCAATCAAGTTTTGACACAAGGTGTACACACATGCTCTCTCCTGCGTTACAGATAAATTATCCCTTCATTTGCAACAACAGCACTCGTACAGCTGTACTTTTGCCATTTTTAAACATAATTATGGTGATCCAAGATCATATGCTGCAGCCTGAAACTCTGCGTGACTTGCAGAATGTCCAAGATGCTTCATCTGTGACTTTGAAACATACTCTGATACTGAAGCATGACCTTTTCCCACTAACTTCATGTTCTCTTCACCATTATTCTCCATATACTTCACAGCAGCAAGCCTCATATTTCTATGAATTTTCTGAGAAGCACTGGTTACTTGAGATTGAAACCCTAAAGAAACTATTGCCATCCTCTACAACTTTGTTTTACAAACAACACCAAATGACCATACAGTGTGGACTTTGTGCTGTAAATTTAATATTGATTTTGAGAGGCAGGATAACAAAGTTGGTCCTCTTTCCAATGGAGTTGCACAAAATCCAAAAGTCATCTGTATGTAATGCTGCTGATCTGTGTGTTCTCAAAAGTACTTTCATCCTTACTCTGAGACCTAGCACTGTACCCTTTTGATAACAGATGCACTAGTTTTGCAGCCGCCATATCAGGTATGCAGTTCAGGCTCATGAACGTAACTGTTTCATGCTGATTTTCAAAAGAGATTCCTTCTTTTGAAAAAGCTTGCCATTGCAGCTGTATTTTTGCCATCAATCATCATAAAATGTAAATTAACTCCCAAATATTCTGCAGTTGCTTGGATTTCAACTCTCCAACTCTTTCACAATGGCAAGTCTTATTTTGCAATGATGCTTTTGTGTGCCACTCACAACTTGAGAATTTGCTCTGAAGAAACAGTTCCTATCAGCAACTGTGCTCTCACTTTTGCACGGAACACCTAACATGCCAACACATGCAGACACTGGTGCACTATTTTTTTTATTTTTTATTTTTCCACATTCAACTGTGTGCGCAAAGTCCGAGACACCTGCTCAGAAATGGTACTAAACACCAGCTTGTTCACTACTTTGCTACAACATTAAATTTCTGAATTAACTTGAGACACAATGTTTTAATTTTTTAGCTTCATGGTGATCCACTGAAATCTTGTCCTTTCTTGTTGCCTTATCATGCCCTACACCCAAATCACACTCAGAACTTGTAAAGGTCTTTTCAGTGTCTTTGGAGTATTTAAGAGAGGCAGAGAGTTGCAAATTGCTAACAGTACCGATGTTTGGTACATCCCAGGTTGAATCACAACCCGATTCATCAGTTGTAAAGGCTTTGCTAGTTTCTTTGCAACTCTCTCTGCGTCTCACATTTGACCTCACAAGGTGCCTAACACAAACACCAGCTATTTCAAAAGGCTTTTCCTTCTGACTCAGTCCAGTTGCCAGTCAGCTGATGTGACAGAACACATCTTTAAGAGAACTGATGTACAAAACACTTCTTCTACTGTCACTGACCAAACTCACAGCACTGTGTGCTTGAGAGTCAACTAATGCATACTGTCCATTCTGAGAAATGAGTGCACATTTGCTATCACACAATGTCAGAATGGCACAAATCTTTTGCAGTCCACTCTGAGGCTAGTGCTATGCCATTGACAAAAGGTTCCCCTTCAACCACATCAACATCTTCACTGACAAAACCTCCATACTGAAACTCAAACCTGTGCCCATCAATACAGGAACATCTAGGCAAATCAGGCACACACAGCAGACTGGATAAGTTGCTGATTAGCAGTTTCTCAAATCACAGTCTGTCAAATCTGTGTACAAATGGTCACCTAAAACTACAATTCTGTCCAGATCTTTGATCTCCCAGGAAAAGACGCTATCAACTGTAAGCTTTGCCAGGCTAACCAAACCCAGAGGCATACACTGAACTCCATATTTAAATTGATCATCAGCCTGGTGAAATGATCCTCACTCTTTCTAATGGAACTGCTATCCTCTGCTCCTACTCCTGTGCCACCACTTTTACAAGGTTGACAGAACTGTTATCGGGTGTAGCTGTACATCCCCATGTCAACATCCCTACCACAAACACTGCACCACTCTCCATGTCAACATCAGCCTGACCTACCTTCACAGAAATGCTGCTAACAGCATACCACTTTGCATCTAAAGACTACTTTATATTCTTGATTTGAAGCATCAGGTAATCAAGGCACATATTGAAAACAGCCACAGGTGTGCCAATCTCAGATGCCAGTCCAGCTGCATCATGTGTCTAAATTCTTTCATCTTTAATAAAATGGTCAGTGGGGCTGCTTTACCAGGTGTAACAATTAAGTTTAACATCCAGGCATCCATGAAAACAGGATTTATAATCGGCTCCCCATATATTTTACCTTTACATGACCCTACTCTGACCATTTTGCCATACAGAGAAATCCAAATTGTTCCCTAAAGATGAGATTAGGATTTTTCCATTTTAAAATTATTTAAAATACTTGTTATTTACATTCAATGTGGGAAAACTTTCACCCTCCTCTTACTCTTCCTGCATCTTTCATAAAATTTTAACTAATGACTCGCGTAGCTTAGACAGTCAAGGAAAACAAATTCCACATGAGTGTATTATTATAAAATGTTCACATTTCTGTCAGCATCTCCTCCTTTGTCTGACGGGTGGCCTTGGTCACATCTGCAAGCAAATAAAAAGCAGAATACCAGTTATTTATACAGCAATTAAATGCATTGGTAAAACAGATATTTGCAAAAATGGAAAACCTATAAAACCACAAACAAAATTAGACAAAACATGATCCTTGAAGAAACTTATTTGCTAGTCATGTTAATGGATTTTCTCCAAATGACTCACCACAAACTCTTGAGCATGAACACTTTTATGTTCATGTTTATTTGTATGTAGCAAGGATGTCCTTAGTTAAAAAAACTAAATAAATAAATTAACCATTAATTCCCATTCTTCAAAATGGGACACTAAACTTTAGGCCAACATTCACTGTTTATTTGACCAAAACACACTGATGCTTACAATGACTTACAAGATAGAAGCTTGCAACACATCCAGCTCCTGGACAGTGTTATTCAGGATGTCTTTTTTTTTTTCTTTAATTAAAGGAAGATCAACCCTCTTTTAAGCTGTGTGTTTGAGCTGCACCTGCCAGACCAAGAGTTCCATTGCCCTTGCATGAACTTGAAGGCACCTTGCATAAAGTTCATCTCTGCTAACCCCTGGGTCCAGGCATCTATACTGAAATTTCAAAAGATTTTGGATTATAAACTTAGAAACACAACTATAGATGTAATAATTTAAATCTAACTGTACTTCACTGTGAAAATGAAATTTACATGATTTTTCCCTTTTTTAATATTCAAAATACAGTGTCCTAGCTTTTACCTACAGCAGTTTGGCTTGTTATTTGTAAAAGTTGACAGTTGGAATTGTTGTCGTAAGGCTTCACCTTTAGCATCCTTAATCCCAGGAAACTTTGTTGGGGGAGAATGTGCCATTCTGTAGAAAAAATAAAGAATAAGGTTAACAACATAAAAAAACAAACAAACAAACACGACAGCTTCAAATCAAGAAAAAGCAAACCTATTTTTTTTTATTTTGACAAGCTAATCTTAGCATGAACCTTAAACATGTTTTTGGAAACATAACCAAATAAGCAAGACCAGTTCTGTCACGGCGTGGAAGCCACGGATGGGTGGAGCGGCTCTCTTGAGCCCCCAGCGGAGACAGACAGCTGGAAGGACTCTCCGGAGCCCCAAGTGGGAAGAGAAAGTGAACCAGCAGGTGCCAAGACATCTGGCTGCACTGGCTACATAGCCCACAGGGGTCCAGAGTCTACTAAGGTCAGCAACTCAGCCTCTGGGGAGGCCCTGGCAGGGAGTGAATGTCTCTAGAGATGCCAGTCTAGCAGCTACACAAACGGTCTTAAATTCTGAATAAAACAGCTCAGATGAAACAGTCTTTAAATTTATAGTCCGTCTTTACAGACCCTGAAGAATCAGACACTGAGTTTACAGGATTTGTAACTCTGGGCCCAGAAATAGCAGAACAAAAACAGTCTTAACTTTCATGCATCTTTTGGGAAAAGCACTCCGTCACTACAGTCTCAAAAGGAGACTCACTCACCACAGCTGGTTGCTCTGAAGTCATGGGTGGGTGCTGTGTCCTCCTCAAATGCAGGACTAATGAGCCGGGCAGCGTGGCTGGTTTGTACCAACACAGTTGCTGATGCAGCCGTGTGGAGTAGTGAGAAGTGTGGACCTGAGTACAGGAACTGAAAACTTTATTTACAGTTGTGGAAAAAAATACAAAGGCGGAGAATGGCAGCGACTTAAGTAAACCCTAAACTGGGAAAAGCTACAGAAGACCAGTTCAGGAAAACACAGAACATGAAGATCAGTGAGGAGAAGCACTGAACTAGGAACATGGAGAAATTAAACAGAAGACACGCAGAAGAAATGCAGCTGAACCTGCCTGTGTATTTAAGCCACAAATACACTGGCCGGGACGAGGAGAGGATGGGGAACAGCTGGGACAAATCAGACAGAATGAAACAAAGGAAGCACAGCAGAATACACCGACATAAGACAAGGACTATCAAAGTAAAACAGGAAGCACAAGACATTTGCAAAGACTCAGAGACGCAGACTTGACACTGTGACATGGCTGACTGGATATGCAACATGGAACACAGTTCATGAAACTAGAGCTAGACCTATATACAAAAAGAATCACTGTATGACACTAACATAATACTCACCAAGTTTTGTTTGTGAATGTGCAGAAAAACAAGTGAGAGTAGGAAGAAAACCATGGAAAAGGGCAAGCAGGAGGGATGAAAGAAAGAACTTGAACAAAAAAAGAGATCATTGTAATTGATGCTTTAACACTATGGACACTGACAGTGTTTTTTCCAGGGAGTGGTCCCGGGGTTGCGGTATAGTTGTCTGTCCATGCAGAGTGGTCCACGGCAATGACAGACATGTTGTTGGACAGGGAACATTGCTCTGGGATCTCATTGGGGAACTGGTTGAACCCCTGAATGGTAGCTCAGAATTAAACCAAGTCTCCAGCGTCTGACGTCACCCACAGCATTATCGGTCACTTACCTTTTCCATCACTTCTGTCACTTACCTCTCTACTGTCTGATTCTAAGCCAAACTCTCATCAGAAGGATGTGAAGTCATCTGTGTTTCTTATTGATCAGGTAAAAGCCAGTCTCTTTGCTTTGTCATTAATTGGTGCAAGGACCATCCTACATTTACTACTATGATCATAACTTCCGATTGTCAAGGCTTGAGCTGTTATCTCAATCAATTTATTTTTAGCTCAGGGAGGAGCTCCAGGTCTTGAGAGCTTGCACAGTCAGATGGATGTTCACACCAAGCCAGTTGTACCTAATGAGAACCATCACTAAGCAGGAGATTTTTTTTTTGGATTAGTTATTTAATCAAGGACAGCACATAAAACATTGTTTCATGATAAAACAATGCAACCACTGTTTGGTACAAAGGTTATATAGTGAAAAGCTAATTTGCAAACCCAGTCCTTGGTTGGCCTTTATTTATTTTTTTAGTTTTTGCTGCATTAAAAATCCATTCAAACACACACACACACACACACACACACACGCCAGTGCATTTATGATGGGAAGTAATAAATGCATAACAATCATAAATTTTGTCAAAACTGATGACCCCCATCTGTCATTAAACAGCCAAAAAGTACATTACTTAAATGGTTGCTAGACTTCACTCTGTATTTGCAGAAAATTTTTAAATTTCCACTTCAACTGTATATAAATAC
Organism: Hemichromis elongatus; assembly: GCA_015108515.1. NCBI lineage: Eukaryota > Metazoa > Chordata > Actinopteri > Cichliformes > Cichlidae > Hemichromis > Hemichromis elongatus. The sequence goes on from VUQR01030011.1 coordinate 6,497, forward strand.
TGGCTCAGTGTGTGTGTGTGGTGTCCTGCTAACTCAATAACATTGTCCAGGCAGCTGTTGTTTTACCATATTTCGGTGAAAAACATGACATTTGAGTCCATAATCCGTCTCTTGTTGGTGATGGAGAGCCGTATGTCATCCATTTTGTTTGCTAGAGAATTGAAATTGGCGAGGAAAATGCTCATAGCCTTCCATACCTACCCCGCATTTATTTACGCTCTCTGCACCACCTGCATGCACTTCCATCCGGCCGGGAAGAGTGGGCAGCCTCCAGTGTTCGGTAGTTTTATTGCTGATCTCCAACTCATCCGAGAGATCTCCAGGAGTTTTGAGTCCAAATATCAAGAAGCTCTTGTCTGCTGTAGGTCAGCAACACACAGCAACTCTGGATGAATAATCTGGTCAAAACTAGGTAAAAAAAACCCTCCCGCTAAGTAGCAAATTCTGGAGAGATACTCAGCCTTGCATTGCTCATGCGCCGCCATCTTGGAAAGTTTTTGTCCCATCTTTGATGGAAGAAATTCCATAGTCTCCTGGGCCAAAAACTATAGCAGATCAGCAACATTGGTGTGCAGCACTGGCATCTAACCAAAATGGGCAATATGTTACGGGATGTTCCCCAGGTCTGAGCCTGTAACGGCATAACTCAAGAAGAGGTCAGGATCACCTTATTCAGTCTGAACTATATGCTTTTTCAAAAAGGAAATTTAAGTCCAAACTTAAAAGTAGAGGTCTTTTTTTCATGGCTTTTTTTTTTTTGTCAATTTAAAGCTCATCTTTTTGCTGAAGTATATCTAAAGGCTGTGTGAAATCACTCTGGATGCATTATCAGTATCAAACCTGACAAAAACAACTTCCCACAATTACTCGCCCCACTAATCACTGGACGAAATGCTGCAGTCTGCCATCAAAGACTTGATTATTTTATATCAACAAGGCAATGCTGTTTATTCAGGAAACACTCTGTGCTTACTGCACACTGTAACTGTCAGTCTTCAGATCAAACCTTTATCTGGTACAACAACCATATGTGTGTTTATGTCCTGCATGGCTATAGCAGACTAATCCTGATTTATAGATAACCCTTTAGTGTTTAAAATCTGTAATGCAGTACATCTTCAGTCAAGTCATGGATTTAAGCACCTGAAGGAGTAACCCCATCACTGATACACAAAACAGTCCTGCAGATTACATGAGTCTTGCATACACAGTAGAATAGAATAGAATTCAACTTTGTCATTGCACATGTCACAAGTACAAGGCATCAAAATGCAGTTTGCATCCATCCAGAAAGTGCTTTGGCAATAATATAGATATATTAGCAATAACATATATATGTAGATATATTACAAAAGTGGGTCCATTTGTAGTAGTGTGAGTAACTACAAAGGCATTCACATCCTTCACCCTGGAACCTGAGTCTTCAGTGTGATAGCTTTAAATCACCGCTCAGCCATGTATTCGGCAATTAAGTAGAACAAAACATCAGCTGTGGGAATCTGGCTGGATCTATGGGATGTTGCCACTGGAAGAATACATTTCCCTAGAAATGGCTTGTGGCCAGATTGTTAGATCTGTGTGAAATGCATGTCTTAGCCAACGTCACTGATGCAGTTACTGATATTTGCTGAGGTGTCAAACTTACATCAATAACTTCTTTTTCTCTCTAAAGGCATTATGTGCAAGCATTTTTTATTCAATTTTAAGAGACAACTTCCAAGTTACAGGCTTGTATGTTGCTGGAAGCCTGGAGAATGATTCAGTTTTGATTCTAATCCCCCCCAAAAAAGGGCAGATTAGCTTGGGTAAAAGACCAAAAGTTGAGGCACACAACGATACGTGCTGCTGCTAAAGTTTCTGGGCTGCCTTTCCTGATAACAGCCATCCATCAAGATTCTCACCATTTAAAGCAATGCATTATTAAGGACTACAACATCTAGTCCACTTACTGACAGATGTTTTTGTTGCTGAAAGTGTTTTTTTTTATGCATGTTTTGCAAAGTTTTATGTGGAAGGAAACAGTGACCTATGACAAGCTGAATACATAAGATGTAAGTACAACTCCTCTGGTTTCATATGCAAAAACAATTATTGCACTAGCTTGTGTGGTTGCAGTTCTATAGGCATTTCAAAATGGGTACGCAAAACGGAGCGTTCCCGCTCTTACCGGCCTTAAAGGGTTATTAATGCAGGAATGTAGAATGTCATGTATATAAGTCGAATTTCTCAGCTGTTCAATTAATCTCTTGAGGGTGGAGAGTGAAATTGGCTCAAACTAATAAAAAGCCGACACCAAAATTGCAATATAACTGTTGCTGCACCTTCAGATTAGTGAGTCATTGATGACAGAAACTTCTTGAAAAAGGATGGAAAACGCCTTTAATTTATTTACACTTATAAATGTTGCTGCAAGTTTCAATAAAATGATTTTCAGTATTTTTTTTTTCTATACTGTCAGAGATATGATTATATGATGTAATTTAGAGGCTAAACTGCCCACTCATATTGCTTTTACACCCTTCGTCACAGAAAGGTGTAAAAGTGAGGCCATAACAATAACATTTTTCTTGTAAAATGATTTAAAAGTTGCTCACAGAGAGCTGGGGAGGCCAAATCCAACATTCCAGGACAAGGATTGATCACGGAGTTAAAGATTTTGAACACGATTCGGGGGTTGTGACTATCAGTCACAATAATATCCGACAGGAAACCTGCTTTAGCTGTCTTAACAGAGTCCTGGTATATAAGAGCGGCTCCTACGTAGAGTGTTAAGGGATACCTGAAGGTTGTCTTTTTTCCACTTCCTCTCAGATTGACGACAGACATGTCGTAAGGTTCGTATAGAGTCAATTAACCAATGTTGAGAAGATTATCTGGGATGTTTCATCTTTACAGGGGCCACTGAGTCCAGAATAGAGAAGCATGTGGATAACATAGAATTAACAACATCATCAACAAAGTGGGGTGTATAACATTTAGTGTTCGTGCTATCAGGATCAAAAAAGGCAAAGTTTATGACTGTGGCTATTTTCTCTGCAGGCTTTTTAGAGTTAATTATACATACAGGGCGACAAGGGCCGGCAGAAGTCAATTCTATTACATTTCTGTCAGTCTGGTGGACAAAACCAAAGAGCGTGGATGTAATTGTCCGGTGTATTGGCTTGACAGTGTGAGCAGTTGTTGGAGGACCTAAAGCCCATCTGGGACATCCGCTGACCTGTATAATGTACTCTATGTAATATTTTGTATTGAATTACTTGAAGATTGGGATTTCTAATTAAATTTAAGGTTTTTATGCATACCTGAGACCAGAAGTTTTGGTCTAAGTTGATTGATAAATCCACTTCCCATTTTACAATAGGAAGTGATATCGATTCATCCGTTTTTGAAAGCATTCTGTATATTGTAGTAATTTGGGGGCTTTAAGAGTAAGATATTGTACCACACTCAATGGTGTTTGTAATTCAACTTGACCAGGTTTAAATTTCTTTTTAATATGGATTTAATTTGTTGATATTCTAAAAATCTTTTCTTGTTGATCCCATATTGTGTAAATTCTAAGTATTTAATTCCTTTACAACTCCAATCTGAAAAGTTTATCATATTATTGTTTTGTAATATGTCAGGGTTGTTCCAGATAGGTGTACGTTTGCATGGGATTAATGAAGACTGTGTCAATTTTAGAAACTCCCACCATGCTGTCAGAGAAGAGCTGATGTTGATGTTTTTAAAGCATTCATGTCGTTTATTGTTTGAGCTGATAAATGGTAGGTCTGAAATCTCTAGATTATTATTAGTGCTTGTTCTACATCTAGCCAAGGTTCATCCAGGAAGGTATGTTTTAGGCACCCTAAGATAAATTGAAGTCTGTTGGCTAAGAAATAGTGCTGAAAGTTAGGTAGATCTAATCCTCCTTTATCCTTGGGGTTTTGTAGTTTTTTTAAGCTTATGTGTGGGGGTTTCTTTCCAAAGGAATTAAGACCTATACGAATCTAGAGATCTGAACCAATCTTGTGGTGGTTTAGTTGGAATCATTGTGAATAGATTATTTATTTTTGGTAAGACCATCATTTTTATAGCAGCAACCCTTCCCATGAGTGATATGGGTAGATATTTCCATCTAGCCAGATCGCCTTTTACTTTCTTTAGAAGTGGGATATGGTTTAATTTAGTTTAATCTGCAAGCTTAGGGGAAACATTAATACCTAAATGTTTTATATTTCTAGAATGCAGTGGTGTAGAAGAATAATTTTGGAAGGAGTAATTAATTGGAAGGACTGTAGATTTTGACCAGTTAATTGAATAATCTGATACTCTTGCAAAAGAGTTTGTCAATGCAATTACCCCAGAGAGATTGGTTTGAGTTTTGGAGAAAAAGTAGCACATCATCTGCATATAGACTGATTTTATGTTCCACGTTCTTGCATTTTATGCCCTTAATTACTGCATTCTCTCTCATTGATGCTGCTAGTGGTTCAATGAAATTTGCAAACAGTGAAGGGGAGAGTGTGCATCCCTGCCTGGTGCCCCTAAGGAGACAGAAGCTTGAGGATATTTCATCATTTGTTTTCACACAAGCTGTTGGGGAGTTGTATAATATTTTTAACCAGTTAATGAAAGAGGTTCCAAAACCAAATTTGTGTAAAGTTGCAAATAAAAATTTCCAGTTAACTCTGTCAAACGCTTTTTCCGCATCTAGAGATAATATTGTAGTTTTGATGTTTTTACTGCATGAGTAGTCTATCAAATTTAGTAATCTATGTGTATTTGTTGATGAGTTCCTGCCTTTTATGAAACCAGTTTGGTCAGGATTAATTAAAAGGGGGGTTATTTTCTCTAATCTCTTTGAGAGAGCTTTGCAGATTATTTTAAGGTCTACGTTAATAAGGGATATTGGACGATAGCTTGAGGGATATATAGGATCTTTGCCTGGTTTTAGCAGGAGATTAATGTTTGCAGCATTCATATTTGGAGGAAGTCTGCCATTTTCTTTGATTTCCAGCAAGGTTCTGTAAAAAATTGGTGCTAGAATCGTCCAGAATTCTTTGTAGAATTCTGAAGGAAAGCCGTCTGGACCTGGAGCCTTATTATTG
>VUQR01030012.1:0-13736 GCA_015108515.1 Hemichromis elongatus
CTGACTACCTCACCAGTAGACCCCAGTATGTGAGGCTGTGGGACTGTGTGTCTGAGGTGGTAGTCTGTAGCACAGGAGCCCCACAAGGAACAGTACTCGCCCCTTTCCTCTTCACCCTGTACACTGCAGACTTCAGTTACAACACGGACACTTGCCATCTCCAGAAGTTCTAGGACGACACCGTGATTGTGGGTCGGGTGTCGGAGGGAAACGAGCTGGAATACAGGGGGGTCATCAAGGACTTCGTCAGCTGGTGTGAGCGGAACCATCTACGCATCAATGCCAGCAAGACAAAGGAGCTGGTGATTGACTTCAGCAAGAAGCCACCACCTATTACACCAGTGAACATCCAGGGTTTGGACATTGAAATGGTGGAGGAGTACAAATACCTGGGTGTTCACCTCAGTAACAAACTGGACTGGTCCAGTAACACACATGCACTTTACAAAAAGGGTCTAGGTCGTCTCCACCTGCTACGGCGGCTGAGATCCTTCGGGGTGAACAGGACACTCGTAAGGATGTTTTACAACACTGTGGTGGCGTCTGTGATTCTCTACGCTGTGGTCTGCTGGAGTGGTGGAACAGCAGAGAGGGACGGGGGGAAACCTAACAAACTGGTCAGGAGGGCCAGCTCTGTCCTGGACTGTCCGCTAAAATCCATTGAGCAGGTTGGGGAGGAGAGGATGTTGTCTAAGCTAATATCCATCATGGACAACACCTCCCACCCCCTGCATGAGACTGTAGGAGCACTGAGCAGCTCGTTCAGCAGGAGACTGTTACAGCCACGGTGTAGGAAGGAGCTACCGCAGGTCATTCCTACCAGCAGCTGTCAGACTGTATAATGCAGTTTAACATTCTTTGGTCATCTCACTCACCAACTGCTTGTTTTGTTTACTGTACATTTTATACATATCTCCGCACAATTTTTTCTATACATATTATGTACATTGTATATCTATCTGTATATACCTATATATTCAAACTTTGGCTACTTATGTATATAAGACCACTTGCCTTCCCTCTATATTTATTTCCCTTACTGTAAGAGCTCTGTAACAACGCAATTTCTCATTCGTGGGATAATAAAGGTTTATTCTATTCTTCTATTCTATTCTACATAAAGGCACACATGATGGTATTGGATATTATGTTAGCACCCTTGAAGCAAAAATCAATCAATCAATAATAATCCCACGTATAATATATGGAAGATTTATAGCTTCCAGATAGTTCTTCTAAATTATTTAGGTAGCCAACTGAAATGAAAAAACTTTGATCCAATCCCAGCTGTAGAATCCAGCAAAGAGACCCAGCCTGCTGAGGATCGTGTCAAATTAATGCAGTTTCAGCCAACTTTGTGAGCTTCTACAAAGCAGCTGCTGAGACCAATCAAGACCCCGGGGCCCATCGCCGAGTTGATAACGGTGGCAGGACTGGCCTCAGACACCTTTGGCATTTATCAATGGCTCAGCAGCGATTCCAGTAAGGTTGCCTTACCGCTGGCCAGTCTATACTCACCTAACGTTGAGTTCTGATGCAACACTCCTGCCACCCACACTTTTAATATTTTAAAAGATTTCTGGTTTCCATCGTCAGCCAAACAGAGTCAAAGGGCCATCTGGGAGCTGGTGGCAGGACCTTCAATGTGTGGTACTGAACAGTCGCTCCACCTGGAACTCAAAGCTGCGATGGCCCCATCTCAGGAGTGGGACTTTTGGGTCTGTTGGTCTAGTGTTACCTTCATTGCTGTTTCTGGCTATGAAGAGCATCCCATGTACTATTACTAAAAACAGAAGAGGAGAACCAGCTGCCACGATATTCCAGCACCTACTTGAGATGGTCTGGTTGACTTTCAAAACTTATTAATTATAAACCTAGTCTGAAAAACTGTGTCTTATTTACATTGGTTTGAAATTGAGGCCATCATCCGCCTGTCCATCTAAAGCCACCCAGCCAACGGGCTGCCACTGGCTAATCAAGGCACTCCATTCTCAAATTTCAGGCACAGTCATTGTGAAATACTAAACAAATGCATACATGACAATCATGTAATCACTAAATCACTAAAAATATGCAGCATATCTATTTTTGACTAAAGCAGCGGCACGACCACACGAGGTGAGCACAAAGTCAGACCCAGGATGTGACAGGGGTGTGTCACTGGGCCTCTATTTCTACTTTAAGCTGTGGGATGTGCTACTGCAGGGGTGTCCAACTCCAGGCCTCGAGAGCCGGTGTCCTGCATGTTTTAGATGTGTCCTTGATCTAACACAGCTGATTTAAAGGGCTAAATTACCTCCTCAACATTTCTTGAAGTTCTCCATATGCCTAATAAACTAATCATGTGATTCAGGTGTGTTGACCCAGGGTGAGATCTTAAACCTACAGGACACCAGCTCTTGAGGCCTGGAGTTGGACACCCCTGTGCTACTGAAACGTTAGAAGCAGATGGTGCCAGTATTGTCACACGTTCTAGCTGCTATGGATCGTGCTCTATACCGCCACTGTAAAGTTTGTGTTTCCTCTCAGTTCCTATAAATCACATGTGTCTACCGTAAATTCAACCCTGATGTTTCTGATCCACGTGGTTCCTCGTCGTCACCGACATCGCTGACTGCAACACCAACTATAATCTAGCTAAAAATCTGTATCCTAGATTTGGCATTCAGCTCTGTGAGGTAATAGGTGTTATTTGCTTTAGCTGTAGGTAGTTATGCTGTGGCTTGTTATTGTATTTACATCATTATTAAAATAATTAACAAGCAACCCAAATGTATGATTGAGTATGAAACTAAACAACTTCTACACATGTAAGGAGCAGTTAGGAGGTTAGGGTCAGTAGGTTAGCACAGCCATGTTACACCCTGAGCAGGAAACCGAGCTGTCCTGACAGGAAGAGACTCACCGCCGTAGGGCTCAGAGGCATTGTAAGATGTGTCATTGTATGGCTCCTCTAGAAACAAGAGGGACACGCAGTGGCTCATCAATCTGCATAAAAGCATTTTCACACCTGACAACATAGTGACGTTCAACGTTAAACCAAATAGTCCCAGTCTGGTCGTTTTGTGGCAGCATAGGGAGGTCATCACAAAGGTTATGGCTTCATGCATGTCATGTCTTAACATCCCCTCTACATGGATACAGTAGGTGGGGTCTTATTCTGCTTGGGTTAAAGTATCGTATGTGTTCAAAACACACAAAGCAGATACGAGTTTAACAGGAAACAACAGTTCAAATGACATGACAGCAATCATTACTTTGACAACTCACTGCTTGAGGATGGAACTCGTTATTGTTCGTGTGTGTGTGTGTCTGTGTGTTGCCTACTTACTGGTCTGAACTTTGAGTTTGTATGGGTTTTTCTCCTGGATGGTGTGTGTGAATGGAAAGCGGGCTTTGCAGCTGTAGTCTGTGTAGGCATCTTGGGCCAAAACGTTGGAGAAGTACAGGTCTCCATTTAGACCCATGGACACTCGTTTATCCTGAGGGATTGGACTCATACCTGAAGGTCACAAGAACAGACAGAAATGAAGAACCCAAATAAGCGAGAAGGAATGAAACCACATCAACAAGTTTATTCAAAGCCAGATTGGATTTGGGCAGCTCAGCATGTAACTGAAAAGATGTAAAAAAGGTTTTTGGCTGTACACTGAAAAGTGGTCTTTCTAAGACTTTGAAAAGAAATTAGAAAAAGATATGTCTTTATTTTTAAATCTGTTTGAAAAGGTAAAGTGCCTTCCTTCCATTTTCACTACTGATCCAAGATTTCCTCTTGCAGTGAAAGAATGCAAAGGGCGGGTCCCGTCATCCAAGCAGCTGGGACTAAGAAAATTAATATAGACCACTTATGTATTTGCCACACTGATCTAGAGGTCTACTACATTTATCAACTAAACTGAGTGCAATAGATGGTTATCCAACATTTGATGTCTTTTAAACTTTCAGTTCAGTTAAAACACAATGGTGTCACCCCTCAAAGGTGTGTGTGACATGTGGCAAGTTTTTGTTGGGGATATTTTATTCATGCAATAGCCAACGGAGTTTAGGACCCAGATTACTCCACGAGGCTCCTGACTACGGTAGCCGTAATGCTCCAACAATCCATCAAGTGGTGCGGCTTTGTAGCTTACCAAAGTTGTACTAAAACATTTATGACAGATTTTTGAGTGATGTGTACCACATAAAATCGGTCTGAGGTCAGTAAACACAACCAGAATTCATACATAAGGCAAACTGTTGAGTTTTTAAAAAATTAAAGGACTTAAGTGTGCCTTATAGTCTGAAAAATATGCTACTTTTATTGGCCATCCATATATAGTTGCTATATTGTATCTTGAAATATTACCATGATACATAAGTGATGTCTAGAAAAGCTAAAATGTCAACCTACAAATGTAGAAGTAACAATCTCTTCAGGGCTACTGGAAATAGTTTGCTGTGAACTATTTTCACACATGACTCAATTCAACATCTGCTTAGTTCTGCTGATGTGTTCCTCTACAGTCAGTACAGACTGTTGTGTACACCCACACAGATGTCAAGGCAAAGCATCCCCCATTGGAAGTGTGCAATGGGTGACATAAACCATCCGACTGTTAACACAGTGCCTCAGGACCAATCAGCATCTGGGCCAGCAAACCTACTCATGCATCAGTGTGTCAGTGTGTCTGTGCTGTACGACAAGCTGGCTGTGTGATGAAAGGGTTAGTTCTGTTCAGGTTAACAGCCATTTACAGCAATGTCAGTTTTCAAGGAGGACAGAAAATCAGTGTTTGACAAATGCCCAGTCTATATTTCAGTGTCAGTTTTACAGAGAAATATAGACTGGATTGAATAAATATTAGTATCGTCTAACTAAACTGCTTCTTGCCTCTGGCTGTAAAACAGTTAGTGGCTAGACACAAGGCCTGCTCTCTCAGCTAACAGTGGCATGGTCTCTGAGGACGGCAGGAATCAGAAAAAACATCTCTGTCAGACTAGAGGGAAGCTGAAAGACACAGGAGTGCTAAATAAAATGCACTTAATGTATCGTGCTAGCTGTGTTAAAGAACTTTAACAAAGCAATCATGCTATCCCTAAGAATGACCGTTCTCATTCCAAGAGTGTAACATACCGACGATTTGTCACGTCCCGATGCGTTCCTGAGGAACACGAAAGGTAACCTACCGCGTTCCTATGACACGCACCAGGTTATGGACGGAATCCTCTAGTTTGACACTCCCAGCGGTAACACAAGTTCCAGCCGTGTATTCTAGCCCTAAACCTTAATCCTTACCATAACCTTATCCCTAACCTTACCCACCGCTGTAATCGCCTGAGATAGTGTCTACTAAAGAGATTCATGTAAACTAAAGGTACATGTGTACATTTATTCCAAACAGTTCTCACGTTTCCTCACTTTTCCAAACTGGTAACACAGGGACGTGTTGGCTGGCCGAAAGCGTAACACACCCAGATTTGTCATCTAGCATATAATGTCACGGTTGGGACAAAGAATGTGTTGGAATGACAGACTGATAGGTGCTAATCAAGCCTGTCAGCCTGGTATAAACTATTTGTCTCTGTAACAGCAAGGAAACAAACAGTGACCATTAGATAATCATCAGGAGACACAGATAAGACATACTAAGAAGAAGAAGTGGGTTCAGTGTTTGGAGAGTTTGTTTGAGTGTAGCTGAAACTCACTGCTGTCCATCCAGAAGGTGGACGGAGGAGGCAGACCTGGTGGGGGGTTGCATGGGAGAACCAGGGAGGAGCCTTCAGCCACAGACACTGGCTCCAGCACCTCCTTAGGCCACAGAGGAGCCTCTGGAGGATTGGGGGGAAATATGAACCACAGGATTTCAACTATTAGTTTAGCATACAAGGTTTGTCATTAGCACTGAGCTGGTGCAGATAGACATCTATGCATCCATCCGTGCATGCATTTATTGGAATTACTCCAAGGTTTCAGGGGATGCTTTCTGGATATCAAGTGAATGAATGACAGTTAAATACTATTTAGTGTGTTCTGTGATCTTACTGGAGACCCGGAGCAGGGTTTTGTTGGACAGAGACACTCCAAAGTCATTGGTGGCAAAACACTGGTATTCTCCTTCGTAGTCCTCTGGCCGACCTCCGCTGCGAAAGCCGATCTCCAGGGTTCCTGAGCGTTTTCGCATCGTCACCCTGGGATCTTTCCCAATATTGAAAAACTTCCCATTTCTTCGCCATGAAAACCTAAGATTCAATTCAAGAAATCAAAGAACTGACATAACCCTGTTGTCCATGAGCAGACCTTTAACACTGGAACAAAAAGACTAAACATATTTATGTCTAACCAAACGAACTGAAGAGAAGGGAATGTTTTCTGCTGTGAACTGAACAGGACGCAGGCAGGAAACACTGGGAAAACATAACCATGAATAAACAGCAGCTCTACAAATATTAAAAAGAAAAAATCAAACACAAATTAGATTTTTTGTTAGTTTTTTTTATATTTATCTTTCTCTGGAAAAACGTGACAGATGTTTAGATGTATGTTTTTCCTTTTTACTTGAGTCTAAACCTAAGTGAAGATGACATCATGTTGATGCTAAATGTTGTACTTTGTTTCACTTTGCTTGTTTTTGATTTTTAATAACCACTCAGTATTGTCTCATATGTGTCCTCTCCACTCAGGACTTCACACTGTATCCACTATAACTTTTTTCGTTTCTTCTAAGGACCTGATTCAGTCTGATATATTTTCTTTTTCACATGACTCTGTATTATTCAACTGTTATATAACAGCAGTACCAAAGACCCACCACACAGTCTACATGTGCTTTTAATGATACTTGAGCTTAGTCCAGTGCTATGTGGTTAGTGAGTGAGGAACACTGACCATTCTTACACAAGTCAGCTCTGGTCTTAGGGAGGCGTGAGGATCTACAAAAGGAAAACGTAAAGCTTCCTGTCGTTTCTCAGCGAGTTTGTGGTGCACCCAATATGAGCCACTATTGAAACACACGGTACCAGGAGTGTGTTTTATATATATGTTATGTAGTGAGAGACTAACTGCAAGTAGGGCTGGGTATAGTCACTGATTTGTAGGATCGATTCAGATTCAGAAGGTCCCGAATGGATTCGATTTGTTTTGACTGGAATCGGGGAAATTTTGCCTCAGATAGTCAGAGATGATGATGCTGCTGAAGTGAAGCAGAGCAAAGTTACAGAGGTTTGATTGGAGACACAGCTCAGCAATTTTCAAAAGTTTACATTTCTTCAGTATTGAACAGCAGAAATGAGGCTTTTTTGTCAGAAGTCATTAAAGGAAAAGCGGAAAAAAACCCAGAGCGGCCCACAGCGCTGTAAACAACAGTAGACTGCTGGGTGATAAGCAAGCTAATGGTAAACTGTTCATGTAGGGGAAGGAGAGAGAGAGAGAGAAAGCTGTGGATGAAGTGTGATTTTATGGTGTTGGAGGGAAAACAGGAAGTCAGAGGAATTCATGGCCTACGTGAAGTGTAGTTTGGATCTTCTTTTGCTGCTGGTTCGGTCAGTTTTGGTTGAAGGAAGATGAAACTGCAGCTTCAGAGTCTAGCGCAAAAAAAGGGTCAGCACAAAGCGCGGACACGACACATCAAAATCAGCGAGCTGTCGGCTTTCAGCCCTGACGGCGTGTCCGCGTACGTGAGAGAGAAAGCGTCGTGTCTGCGCTCTGTGTTGACGTCTTTGTGCTGAATCCATGTACCTGCTCTCATTTACTGTTTTAGCTGTTTGGTGGTTGGTGAAACTTTGTGAGCTTTAACCTGAGATTCTGGCGTTTCAGGCGAAATACATTAATATTAAAAATGGATTCAGGATTTTAATGAATCGATATCACATTATTCAAACTAGAATCGAAGAATAAATCAATATTTAAAACCGAGCCCTAAAGGAGGGAATAAGTGAGCGATCCTTTTTGGTGAACGATCCATGAGCATGAACTGTCAGCTGGAAGTATCACTGCAGCAGAGGAGACACAGAGCGTGCACACGGTGGCTCTGAGTGGCTGTTTGTGAGGTTGTGTCAGTATGTGTGTGTACACAAATATCTTCCTGTCTCCAATGAAACAATGAAGCACTGTTCTGAGCCGGCCAGTGATGTAAGCACTGGTCCATCTGTTTGTGTTTACGTGTTTTTAGGCCTCGTCTGAGTTTATTTGACAGAGCTGAGGATGACTTGGTGGCTGGTTTTATGTCCAAAGGGACACAGACTACTTCTGTTGTGCCCAGCACTTGTTCAGCTTACTGGTCTCTGACCTATAGGAAGCATATGGTTTCCATGATTTTAGGCCATCTGTCTGACAGCTTAAACTTGGTCAAAACTGGACTCAAGCTAAATAAAAAGGATCACAAACGGCTGAAAAGGAAAAGAACGGAAGTGTTGCAACGGCTCAATCCAGACCTCAAGGACGGTGAAATAGTGTGGCTGGAATATGAAAGCCTGCAAACTGTGACAGCACTGAACAGTGCTCCAACACAGCAACAGGAAGAGGCGCCAAAATTCCTCCATAGTGTGAGAAACTAATCACATAGACGTTGTATAAAAACACTGCAATGTTTAGTTTCTCACAACACATCTGCGTTTGAGCTCAGGTTCTACAAATAAGTGAAACCAAGTGGTTGTTTTTCATGGGTGTTTTTACCAGGAGTCATGTTAGGAGTAATCTGTGTGTGTGTGTGTGTCTGTGTGTGTCTGTGTGTGTGTGCGTGCTTACGTTGGTACTGGGTTGCCCTTGGCCTCACACTCAATGATGATGTTGTCTCTGGGGTCCACAATGTAGTTCTTTACTGACTGTCTGATGATGGTCGGGGGCTGCTTCACTGGGACAGAGACAGACACCAGCTATGGTAGAAGTTCTCCACCTGATCACATCCACTGAAGGAAACTACAGTGTTGTATTTATAAGGAGCCATCATGTTGCTATAGAGACCATGAAATACAGTATACGGTAAAGTATCTGATACTTTCTATGAATTTTTAAGAAGGCGAACACTTTCTATTCTTTGGATTATTGTAGTTTACTAATAATGCAAATAGATAAACAATCACTTGTAGCAGGCCCATAACTCAACATCTGATGACAACTCTTGTAGATTTAAACTAAACTGTTGAGTAAACACAGGATGAGATGGAAATGTTTGCTAGCTGAGTATCAAGGCTGCGCCTCTCGGGGTGGGTGGCTATGTTCAGTGAGAGGCTGAGCGGTTTGCTAGGACGAGCTGGGACTAAATACAGCATTGTTTATCAGAAACTGTTCAATCACATCCATTTTTCTAACATAAGCTTTAAAGATTTTTGCTTAGATTGCAAACGAGACTGGAAACAACAGATGTTCTTGGTTGTATGTGTGCCTGGCTTTTTGCCACTTTGCTTCATTGGCTCACTTTTTTACATGCTGCATCACAAATGTGCATGTCCTACAAGGTCAGGTCATCAGCAGAATGTGTCCCAATTTAGTTTTAACAAAGTCAATGACATCTCAGAAAGACCCAAACTGTAATATTGAAGCAATATGGAAGAGTGCAATCTCCTAATGTGTCAACACAATCACATATGACACTGTGGGTGAATGAACGCTGGGACAAAAGCATTAACAACCATATGTTAAGAACACTTACAGTCTTGCTGGATCTTTGCTGTTAGTCCAAAGTAAAGCCAAGGAGAAACAGAATAAGACACACAAGTTGTGGTGTGATTGGTAATCATGTTAGAGACAAATACACATTCATATTGTACTATGTTACAACTGTTATCATGCATAGCTCAGTGGTTCCCAACTGACCCACTAAGCTCATTTTAAGTGGCTCATCAACAAATAGTATGGCTTTGTATTTAACAGTGCTAAATATTCTAAACCAGTACTTTAATTATGAAGTACTCTTTCAGCCTCCATGCAAGTGTGACTATCAACAACAAGCTCTGTCAAGTATGTCACCGTAGCAACACCTGAAACTGGGCTCTGAGGCAATGCAAGACAAGCACAAAACGAGCCAGATCTTACAGCTGCATTACTGGATATAGTGGTTTACACATTTGCATAACAAGCCAAAGATCAAAGATCAGTCCCAAGATGACCTGGGGATGCTTTTCAGGTGGCATCAAATGTGTTGTGTCATATCTGCAGGGTAAGTCTTTACAAAGGGAGCAGCTGAAAGTAGAAGCCAGGGTCAAGCAGCACTGATAACTCAAAACTGTGTTTTAATGAGAAGGCCAGTAGAGAACCACTGCTATAGCTACAGCTGTGCTATAAGTTTGTACCATATTTATTGTTAAAAAAGAGGAAAAAACTAGGAGTGTGAACTGTGGTCAAACCAAATGGTGGAAGTGTGCATAAAGACTTACCTGTAGTGAGTTCACATATAAGGAAAAGACAGAGACAGACAACATACTGTTAGACCAAAGCAAATATACAGGAGAATGTTTTAAGAGTAAAGAACATTTATTTAGTTTGTAGGATCTAAAGATGCACACGCTGGACTCAGATGTTCCTTCAGCTGCTGGGGCACACAAACAGCTCCACGTCCTCACCGCGCTCTAAACATGGTTTCATTATAAACTCGGCTCTACAACATGACACACCAGATTATACCTCGTCAT
Organism: Hemichromis elongatus; assembly: GCA_015108515.1. Classification (NCBI taxonomy): domain Eukaryota; kingdom Metazoa; phylum Chordata; class Actinopteri; order Cichliformes; family Cichlidae; genus Hemichromis; species Hemichromis elongatus. The sequence continues at coordinate 10,606 of VUQR01030012.1, forward strand.
TATTTGTTTGATTTTGACTCTTCATAGTGATTTATTAGCTAGCATAATCACCTGTCGCAGCAATAACTTAAAACAATCTTATTCTTTGATTTCCGCACAGCTCTCCTGTGTTCCCAGGACAGCTGTTGTGGGTTTGCTGCTGTTCTTGGGACCATTGTCCTGTTGCGTGACCACATTTTGGACAAGCTGTCAGACAGATCACATTTGATTCTACAATACTGTGGTACAGCAGGGAGATCATATCAGACTCAGTGGGTGCAGGGTGCCGAGGGACGATGGCTACAAGACAACCAACCGTGGCGCTGTGCTCATGGTCAGCCTTCTAAACTCTGGTCCCATCTATCTAAAGGACATTGTTTCATGTCCACTTTAGAGCTTTACTCAAACATACAGTAGAAACACTATAGAATGTGTACCTTACATTCACATGTCAAAATGCCAATAACTGCTTACCTCAGTTGCATTCATTTAAAAAATGTCTCCCCTTTATGCAAAAGAGCGAAATTCAGTAGAAGAGCTTCTTTGTTTAGTGTCAGCTCATGTATATGGCTATATGGGTGAAAGGCTGAGCTACACCCACGGCCCTAAAAACACGTCACACTGATCTAATAACTATTATAAAAGCATCGTTTGGAGCTACAGCAAGCATCTCTGTCGTTTTGATGCGGCGCGGGGTGACTTACGGTCTTGTGGGACTTCAATGGGTGCTGCTTCCTGCCACAGTAAAAGCAGTAATGACATAAAAGTCAGGGCTGCATGCTTGTCCTGCCACAACATCTCTGTCCCTCCAATTGTCTGACTTTGCCCCCTCAAAGTTGGCTAGACTCTGTCCTGACAGCCGTGCTGATAACCTGTAAACATGCAGACAAAGAGAGATGGATGGCAAGGATGAAGACAGTGTAGCAGATATGTACAATGTGTGTGTGTGTGTGTGTGTGTGTGTGTGTGTGTGTGTGTGTGTGTGTGTGTGTGTGTGTGTGTGTGTGTGTGTGTGTGTGTGTGTACGTTGGGTGGTGTAACTAAAAAAAGGCAACTGCACAATTATATTTGTGTGTATTTGTATATTGCAATCAAGTAAAATTAGCATAAAAATTCACAAATGTTCTTGGCTAATTACAATTTCCAGTTTTTTGTAAGTGTGACCTGCCAATAAAGGTCCTTTCTAGCTACAAGTAATATCATATACAAGCACATATAGAAACACACACAAAAAAAACTTTTGAATATATCGAGGACACAAATTAGCCAGCAACACTAATTTCACACATTTAAAAATGCATTCACACATAGGAACGTGCATGAAAACACACTTTTGCCAAAAACTGAATTTCACACTGGTGCACTGCCTGATCTTTAATTAAACATAACGTAATTGAGTTGCATAATGCCACAGCTGCAAAATAAGTTCTGACTTGGCCAGAACACAAAATTAGGTCACAAAAGATCCTCACTGCTGATTTTAAGCAGCCTGTCAAGTTGGCTTCCACCACAGCTTTTTTTTTTTTTTAAACAGCCTCTAAGTCATAGAAATATTTTCAAAAACAAGCAAAATTGATATTTATTAACTGGTTTGTTTAAATGAAGGAAAATAAATCAAAATTTTGGCTGTGAAAGAATAATTAAAGTCATTATCAAGTTTAAACCCCCATACATGTTTGCTTTAATCAAATTAATTCTAGACCTTATCAATGTTGTGCACACAAGTTAGACCACGTACAGTCTGTGAGCCCCCAAAACAACACTGCTTGGCTAAATAGGTGTTTTGGAGAACGTCTGGTGCAGTCACCACCTTTTCTGTCGGTTGGTTAACGTTTACAAATGTTAAAGCTAGATCAAAAAGCTAAATCGCTGCCAGATCACAGCCAATAGCCACCCCCACCCCTCCAAAAAATTATATACAGTCATGCCCAAAAGTTTTGAGAATGACACAAATATTGGTTTTCACAAAGTTAGCTGCGTCATTTTTTACAATAGCAATTTCCATATACTCCAGAATGTTATGAAGAGTGATCAGATGAATTGTAAAATCATTTTTTGGCATGAAAATGAACTTAATCTAAAAAAAAATCAATTTCCACTGCATTTTATCACTCAGTATTTCATGCCATAAAAAGACCTGCAGAATGGCAGACCTGACATGTTAAAAGGAGGGTGATGCTTGAAATCATTGTTCTTTCATTGTTAACCATGGTGACCTGCAAAAAAACGAATGCAGCCATCATTGCGTTGCATAAAAATGGCTTCACAGGCAAGGATATTGTGGCTACTAAGATTGCACCTAAATCAACAATTTATAGGATCATCAAAAACTTCAAGGAAAGAGATTCCATTCTTGTTAAGAAGGCTTCAGGGCGTCCAAGAAAGTCCAGAAAGCGCCAGGATCGTCTCCTAAAGAGGATTCAGCTGCAGGATCGGAGTGCCACCAGTGCAGAGCTTGCTCAGGAATGAAGGCAAGGAAGGTGTGAGCGCATCTGCCCGCACAGTGAGGCGAAGACTGTTGGAAGATGGCCTGGTGTCAAGAAGGGCAGCAAAGAAGCCACTTCTCTACAAAAAAACATCAGGGACAGATCTATCTTCTGCAGAAAGGATGGTGAATGGACTGCTGAGGACTGGGGCAAAGTCATATTTCCGATGAAGCCTCTTTCCGATTGTTTGGGGCATCTGGAAAAAGGCTTGTCCGGAGAAGGAAAGGTGAGCGCTACCATCAGTCCTGTGTCATGCCAACAGTGAAGCATCCTGAGACCATTCATGTGTGGGGTTGCTTCTCATCCAAGGGAGTGGGCTCACTCACAATTTTGCCCAAAAACACAGCCATGAGTAAAGAATGGTACCAAAACATCCTCCAACAGAAACTTCTTTCAACAATCCAATAACAGTTTGGTGAAGAACAATACATGTTCCAGCACGATGGAGCACCGCGCCATAAGGCAAAAGTGATAACTAAGTGGCTCAGGGGGGAAAAAAGTTAAAATTTTGGGTCCATGGCCTCCCCAGATCTTATACCCATTGGGAACTTGTGGTCAATCCTCAAGAGGCGGGTAGACAAACAAAAACCCACTAATTCTGACAAACTCCAAGAAGTGATTATAGCAGAATGGGTTGCTATCAGTCAGGATTTGGCCCGGAAGTTG
>VUQR01030018.1:0-13959 GCA_015108515.1 Hemichromis elongatus
AGTAATAAACAGTGTGGTGTAGCTATGCTTCAGAAGGTAGAACAGGTCCATTGATTCTGTCCTGAAACTCATATTTCTATCAGCATTGATGTGCATGATGGGTCAAAACACTTAAGACAGACAGACTCTGGTGTGGTATTACTACCACTCGCCCTTTGACCTTTTATAGTCAGCGTAGAATATTCATTCGTTTTTCATGACATGCTTTGATTTTTGCTGTCAGCGGGTAGAACTGTGTAGAGATCCCCTGAAGTCACTCTGCCCTTTGTGATATTTTTGTGCTTTTTGATAATCAATGCACGCTTCTTGCTTACCTGGCAGCTTTCCTTTGGAAAAGGCTTCAGAATCCAGTTGGTACGTGTCCTGGAGGCGCATCAACGCCTTGGCTGCACCCGTTTCATCTTCCTCGTCCGGGAAGTATTGTCTGTGTACGGACATGTTGGAGACGAACCCTGGACAGAAAGTAAGATGTATACATTTGCATGTATCACACTGAACACTTGCATATAATTCAAATTTAGGTCATTGTAAACTTGGTACTAAATTGTTTACTTACACATGCAGAACAGCAACATTATAATGCGTTACATGTACCAGCTGTGATGGTGTAGCTGGTGCGTGTTTTTGCCTTTTAAGTCTGCCTCTGTGCCTCTTCACAGACTGCTCTACATAATAGCATCACAAGCGTGCAATACACAGTTACTGAATTCTATACACTTATGCTAAGTTTATCTGCCTTACACAGATATGGTCCCGTGTCTAAACACGTACACACTTTCAGGTCCAAGTGCACAGACACAAAGACACGCACACTCTTCATTGCCAAAATATGCAGATATGAGGAACAGCTGCAGCTAAAACATGACAAGCTCTGTTCTTGATCACAGCATTTGGGCAAAGCAGCCTGGCAAACATTTCCACTCCCCAGCAAAAGCTGCATTCACTCTCCTCACATCCATTCGGGAGCTTATATTTGCTCTGTGCCGCTTGCCTTTTGGTTATGCTGTGAGAGCAGGGTGATCAAAAGCACCCGTTCAGATATATTACTGTATATATTGTGTCATAGTAAAAACACATAGAATTGGTGAATATGGGTTGTAGCAATGAGTGAAATTACAAACAAATTACAGACAATACAGGCACAGTTCAACTACAGAGAGTATGCAAATATCTGTTTATTTGTATCTGCATGGAGACAAAAACTCAAGAAGTCACATTTAATCTAGAAAAACATTTTTAAAAAACCCAGAAAATTCCCCCCATCTGATTGGAGCATGCACATGTTGATCCTCAAGATCTCACAGATCTCACGGAAAACATCCCAATTTTTCCAAGCTGAGTGAAATCATTGCACTTCACGAGTCCTCCTTTAGTAAAATACCGTTTTGGAGATATATCCTTACCATCAGCGGGATTCTGAAGTACCAGGCTCTCCAGTTCAGACCACTCACTGTTGAGTCTCTTCATCAGTTTATAAGCATTCACTGGGTGAGCCAGGAAGCCTTCTGGGTCAGCGGTGGACACTCTGGTCAGAGCGTCGAGTTTATTGGCCCAGCTAAGAAACGGATACAAGGTGATTCTACTACACATTTTCATGTCAACTTACCCAATAAATGTGAAAACGGAATAAAGGAAAAGTAACACACAGTTGATGGACTAATAGGCGGTGACGTTTGAGAGCTCAGAATGTACCTTTTTACAGCAGCCAGCTTGGACTCCTCTGCTTTGATGTACTCCCTCAGAGACTGAACCAGCTCCTTTTCTGTGTAGATCAGGTCTGTCATTTGGCCTGTAGGCACACACACACACACAGATATGAAGATAAATTAAATGTTTCACTGAGGATAAAGTCAACATCAGCTTGTTTATTACTACAATTTCAGGCAATTTGCAGGTTTAGTGTTTCTGAGACAAAATGACTCATTTCATATTAAAACTCCATCAAGCGATACTTGATGACACGTTGGTGCAGCGCTCGGCCTCCTGAGGAGACGGTCGAGAGACCTCTGTTTGTTCAGCATGTTCTCCATGTGGGATCCTTGTTTCCTCCCACAGTGAACACAGGCACATCGGTTAGACTGTACTATATAGAGATCTTTTTCTGTTGTGTTTTGCTTTAAAAGCCAATGAAAAAAAGAAGCTATTTCTGCTAACACTTTCTCCCCACCACTCCGCTCAGACTTGGGCTGAAAATAAATCTTCAGCCACAAACTGCGGGGCTTTAATAGTATAGAATTACTCAGCAAAATTACAGTTAAGCACCCACCCATGAGCCTTGGAAGAGATAGATGGGGTGTAGTGTGCTTAGTAAACATCCTCATGGGATTGCTCAGCTTTACAGAAGCTTTAAAAGATAGAGGATGACAAGCCTGTATAGTTTTGGCATGCACACAGCATATCTGACCACCTAAGTGCATTAAATCATCAGAACAGCATATCAGTACACCTTTGCAAGCAATAAGAATTCAAATGTTGTTGAGTGATGGGACACAAGTTCTATACAAAAAGCATTTTCTGCATGTCAGCAATGTCCCAGTGATTTCACAAGGCAATGACATTGTGTAAAAAAGAGTCCCTCCTCCCCACTTTTAAAGTGGTTTGAGAGATTAATTTCTCAAATATCTGAGCACTGATTTAAAAGAAAGACAGAAAGAAAAGGGAATCTATCTACCACAACTATATCTCTATAAAGTTATTTAGAACATCGTATAAATCAGACTTGGTCCTCTTCTGGCCACATCCTCCATTTAATACAAAGTGCAAAGCACAGATGTGCATTCTTGAGCAACTCATCATCCTATTATTGTGGTCAAAGGTGGCAGATGTGATTTAAAATAATACAGAGTTAATTGGTAAGGCATCAATTAATCAATCAACTGAATGAATGAATGACTATCCATGCAGTTTACAGATCTACTTGAGGATAATTGTTGGAACCAATAGTATGCTTTATGTTCTATTTGTTCTCTTGGCCTTTTATAGAAAATATTAATAATAGACGTTAAGATTATTTCTTCCGAAAAAATGGGATTCACTCTCACACACAGGACGCTGATCTGCCATTAGGACCAACTCTTTTTTAATCAGGCCCGAGGACACTTCAGTATGTGAAGGAGGAGGCGATCAAACCACCAACACTGTGATAAGTGGACTAGCTGCCCTGCCAACCGGTAAACCTACCAATGGATGTAAAGATCTCCGCCCGTGTGGTCGAGCAGCGGCACAGCAGGACCGCGGAGACAAAAAGCAGGAGCTTGCTCATTCTGCCTCCTTCAGTAACCTGCAATTACATAAAAAGATAATTGCATCATTTCACAGCGGCATGCAAAATAAACGAGTTATTCCGAACATTATAAAGCATATAAAGAGATTTTTGTCCACTGCTCTCTATAAACTCTATGAATACAGTGTCTTTTTTGAAGTATTCCTCTTTAGAGCCGTTCAACACAATTTGTAAGCCTATCTTAAATAGTTTTAAACTTTCAGTTTGCGTTACAGCAAGTCTGTAGTTTATTCAGTGACTCTGTGTTTCCAGACTAAATCTGCATATTGCCAAACACATCTCAAAGTTTCCAGCGCGTTTCCTACAAATGAGTCATGGCGTATTGTTCCCAGTTCTCACTGAGACGGGGAAAAATAAGGAACACAGCTGTAAATGAAGATTGTATTTTTAATATGTTTATGTGTGTAATTTTCGCATTTCTCTTTCCATCGGGGTCGCGCCAGGTCGGAGTAAGTTCATTTTCAGTCTTCCGCTCTACAATTTAACGTGACAACCAGAAGCTCAGAAAATTTGTATTTTTGGAAACGAGCTCGTGCTCGTACCTATTTACTTACATGCGTGCCTTGCTTTTAAAAATATAACCTCAATTTCCATACAATTAGATGCATTTGACACACTGAATAAAGCAGAATAAAGCGCAGAACCTCAGTGTTTATTCTTTGCAGACTTTGTTACAATGCATTAGCAGAGTTTTGAGGATTAAGCATCGGAGGCAGCTACAGGGCTGACACAGAAAAAGTGGAAGAAAGGTAACATCAGTCCAAGACTGAGCGACTTTGCTACTATCTCCTTTCCTTCTGACTTTACTACAGTATGTTTAAAACATACACATCTACACACATCTCCTTTTGGGCAGTGATTTTCTACTGTGACAATATGAAAGCAACACGGTGTCCAAAAAACACAAGTGTAACAAATTTACAGGAAATAAATGTCAGTGTGTACGCACCACATGTGTCTGCCAGTGACAGTGTGAGGCCTTTGTGAAAACAGACACAAACACAGGTGGTATGTGGCTCATATGTGACATCCTGATTCTTTTAATGGAGTAAACATCTGACAGAGACATGCCGATGCTAATCTACAGCAGGCACGGCTGAAGAAAACCTGTGAAACCTTTTTAAAGTGTATATGAAAGAACTATTTTTCCTCATCTTCCCTTTTTACTTTTACAATTACAGCTATTACACTGGAATGTACCACAGAGGGTGTAACTGCATGATCAAAAAAAATGATATGACCGGACCAAGATTCACAAAGCAGCACATATTTAGTCACTCTGTTCATTTTGGGATTAAAAGAAAAAGTTACACATTTTCAAAATTCAGGAAAAAAAACCCCTTCCGACTGTCTCTTCCTGAATGTACGAGGGCTCTAAATGAGTTCACAAATAATGTGACAAAATTTGCATACATTTGCATTTTGACAAAAAGCACGACCCTTTTGCTGAGCTGACACATGTACACTGGCTGAAAACCTTGGCACTGATCTCAGATAATGTATTTCTAAATATATTCCTTTCAGTAAAAATTCAGCTTCTTGTGTGTTACCTTTAAGCGTTTTGAGTTGGCTTAAACACCGGCGAGAAAATCATCGCCAAAGTCTCAAACTAAAAAGTAAACGACTGCGTCTCTCGCCTTGTAAGCTCAAACAAAGTCTGGCCTGTTTCTGCAGGCTGCAACATTCCTGAAAAAAAGAGGTCTGTTACACTTACTACCCGAGTGGTGTCGGGTATTTCTAGAAAGTAAAAGGAGGGAGAGAGGACAGGCTATGATGTCCAGAGAGGTCCCGAGAGGGCAGGTATGCACAGCTGCACTTTGCACATAGGCCAAAGTTGCGTTCATGCATCTCAGGCAGGAAAGAAGCAGATCTTTAACATTTTGCCATTGCATTAAGGAGCATCAGTTAATCAGTTTAATGTTGTGCATTTGCAAAACTGGCCTGAACTCAGTGATAATAGCCTCAAAGCATCTCTCCTACTTAATACTGGGGCTGAGTTTGTCCAGACTTTTGCTGATTTAGATGGAGGAGTGACTCCATGAGTGAGATAAGGAACAAAAGCAACACAGTCTCTGGCAAAGACATCAGGATGCAAGGCCTGTAGTGGGGCAGGGGTTCCTATTAGGAGCAAATGTTTACACTGACAGTAAAATGTTTAACTTCTGTGGTCATCTTGTTCTACTCTTCTACGGGACTTTACATATTTGACAAAAACTAAACACACGGCTTGTTTGTGCAACATCTGTCCGACTGGTGAAAACGCTAAAACAGATTTGAGTTTTAGGAGAAACATTAAACATATCAGCGTGCTAAGATAAAGTATCTTTCATTTAATATATGTTTATAGAAACATTCCGTTTCTAAGAAACGCAAACAAGGGGAAAAAAATTAAAAGCATTTATGAACTCGAGCTTGTGCAAAGAGGAGTTGTCTGAATGATGCAATATTTCAACACTGCTGCAAAATACCTCAACCAAATTTTGAACAAGTTTAGCTTTTTTCCCTAAAGCCTAACCTTGAATCTGATTGGCTCATGTTTGCAGAAACATATGCTCCCTAACAGCACCGGTGGATATCCTAGCCAAAAGACCATATGGTGATCTTTTTGCAGTTCTTTTCACCAAGTTAGTTGGATTCATGTTGTTTTTGTACATATGGTCGGGTCACTTTAAAGCCAAAAAGTGCCACTTACTAATCTCTAAACCCTGTTTTTCACTCTCACTGCATCCTGAAAGCTTTGTACAAAAGTTGTGATTTGTATAGCCACAGCTTTGATGTTTGTCCACGCACAGCTGCTACGCTAAATCTGTTACAACTCTGAGATGGAAAGTGTATCCAATAAGCGCCTCAAACAATGTTATAATCAGTCCCACATTTAATTTGGTCACACCAGGTAGGTCACGTGTTGTTATTTTATGATGAAATCGGTACAGTTCCTCTGGAAAATTGATTATATTCCACAATGTTAAAAAAACAGTGACATCACTCAGCCATGCATAACAGAACAGTTTAAATAGAATTTAGGATGAGTGGATTTTTGGCCGCAAACACCAAATTCCAGCGTTTTGACAAACCTGGATGGGAGTAAACGCAGCTATTTTTGCATGTTAGCAAAAAAAAGAGGAAGTTGCATGCCAGAAAACTAAAATCTGGAGGAAAAAAAAAAGAAAAAGGCTGGTACTTGCCAAAAGTTTCTGCTCTGGTGCACTAAGAAGAAAAGCAAGCAGTTGATGCTTAACAGAGATTTTAACGACTGATGGTAATCAGTAAACGGGACTCAAACTCAGTGCCCACACGCACACATAGACACATCACTGTGCCACGCGCAGACACAGAACAGTCCTACCTAAGCACACAGCTTAGGTAGAAGATCCTTACTGACAAAGTACTAACAATCTGATCTTCGGGGCTTTTAGTACAAATGGGCGACCCCTTTATTTAGTTAGTGGTTTATATTAAGACAAATTAGTTGGAGATAGATTAGAAAAAAGAAAGAGAAATGCATTTATAGTAAATGGACTGGTTTTTATACTTTATAGTTTTTAGAGCTAACTAACACTCACACATTCAAACTCCAATGGATGCATCAGCGAGCAACCTGGGGTTAGCGGTTAGTATCATGCAGACTGGGATCGAACCACCAACCTTCCATGTAGCAGGGGACCCACTCTACCACCTGAGCTAAACCCACCCCATACTGCTACCCAAAAACAGAGTCGGAAGTCAATAATAACCCAAATCACCCTAATTTAAGTGCATGTAACTGTACATGGAAAAAGCACATGGATAGACAAATAGACATTCAACATAAATCAGCCGGGCAGTTAGTTTGCATTGCTTTGGTAATTTAAAAGACAGACACAATCAGGACAGCGGCAGCAGCTTATTTAGTAAAAGAGACACCTGTCTTCCAGGTTAATCGAAGCTGGAAAATATACGAAAGCCTTTTATTTGTCAGCTTCCATTTATACACACTCCCATAACAGCCACAGACAATTATTTGCATTCTACTATGCATAAATCACTTCAGGGCATCACTTAGCTACCAGGCCAGTGTATTTAGTGAGGCTGTGGCATTTGTTAAGGGAGAACAAAGCCCTTCTTTTGGAGCTATGCAAGACCTAATCTTTTGAACCCAGTGAACAGGAGGCTGTTGCTCAGCCACAGTGAATTCACTCCCTCTAAAGAGAGTTAATTTATATTGCAAATACACATAATAGCCCTATGTGACCCTTTTATTTCTCCGACTCTAATGTGAGTATAATACTCATTCAAAGGTTTTACATGGTTTATGCGGATAAATAAAGTTAAGTTTGATAACTAACAATTTTCATTTTCAACTTATACTTATCACCATACATATCGCTTACCCATCTTAATCTGCTTACGTGTTTGCGTGAGAGACAAAAAATAGGTAAAGATGGGCAAAACTCATTTTTCCTCCGCGACCGAGTGGGCAGATCATCTCCAGAGGCAGAGGAGCCGTCCCGGTGACGTCAGCCCGGGACGGCTGTTTCTAGAAATTCCCAACACTTCCTTTTTTTTTTGGTCCCGTTAATGCTATGTAGTCCGTGCTATGTGGAGATTTCAATTAACTGTGCCGAAAAAAGCTTCACTTTCCGCTTTAAAGTAAGTGTGTGTGTATAAAACAGACTGTCATCCACGCCTGAGATGCTCGGTCACAAAGTTTCGCGCAAACTTTCAAAACTTTCACCCTGTCCGCTGTGAAACAGTTGCTACTCAGCGGTGTCTCGCATTATCATGTAACCTAAAGAAACAGCACCCGAATGAACACAAACCTCGCTGAATAGCATGTTTTTTTTTATTACCTTTAACCTTGGGAACCTGATAGTCTGTACAGTCTGGTGCACTAAAAAAAAAACAACAGAAGCCTGTTGGACCCACTATTGACAACCATCCCAGCATGTTCGGGAGGCACGCGAGCTCAAGGACTCAGCCGTGACGTAATCATACACAGCATTTAGGGCGATAGCTAATCCGAGACAGCATTTAATGTCAGCTTACCTTCATACTCGTGGCTTTTGAACAGCACAGTCACGTTTGAGAATGTGGATGCAAATCCACTTGGCACCCAGGGGTTATGAAAAGTGCGGAGGGGAGGAAAGCGCTGCCACGTACAGAACCTCCCGAAGGGCTCACCCTAATGCTTTGAATAGATGCGCAGAGACATTCCTCCTGCTTCTAAGCTGTAGGGTGCAGAGTTGGCTCCTCTTATTTAGAAAGTGAGTCTATAGTCTTTTTTTAATTAAAAAAAAAAAGGGTTTATAGAAAATGTGTGCACATTTTGAATATGATTTTATTTTTCATTTTAATATGACATTATGCCACCCCATTTCATGCGAAAGCCAAGTTAAAAAAAATAAATAAATATATATATGTTTTTTTTTTCCAACAGGAGCCCAGTAAGTGAGTGAAAGTACCTTCAGTACACTTGAATCTAATTCTAGGAACAGCTAAGGATCTGCACCTGGTGACCAGAGAGGGCTGACCGGACTGTAAACAGTGAGCAAGTCAGAGATTCCCTGGCGGGGCTAATGAACTACGAAAAGGATTTTAAAGGTTGTGTATTTCACTGGGAGCCGGTGAAGTGCCTTCCATACTCAGTTTGTGCTCACATTTGCACATATCTGTAATGATTTTGGCTGATGGACTTTGAATGAACTAAAGTAGTCCTGCTCATTGTTTGGATAATGCAGAAAATGTGGCATTAAAATAATCTAACCTTCTTGATGTGAATGCATAGACCAGTTTCTCAGAGTCAATTTGAGATAGGAATTTTCTAACCCTGGATATGACTTTTTAGGTGATAGAAAGCATTTCTCATAACCTTATTGATACGATTATCAAAACTGTGATCACTGTGCAGAATGATACACGTAGTATGCCATCCAGTAGTTAATCTCATCAATGCAGATCATTAGTTTGGGAACAGAGGATAGATCATCAAAGAAAAACAATAAGTAAAACTGTGTGGTAGGATACATATTGTTATTCTTTATGACAGTACCAAATAGGACCATGTAAAGGTTAAACAGTAATGGACTAAGGACAGACCCTTGAGGAGCTCCTGGTTGAATTTTTAGTTGTTTTAGGTTTTTTTTTTCTTTTGTTTTTTTCAGATCTGAAATTGCTAATTGAAACATACACATTTCCAAACTTTAGATGGAATGAGAGCCAATCAAGAACCTGATCTCTTAAAACAACTGTGTCATGCAGCTTTTGAATGAAACTGTCATGACTTAAAATGTCACTGCTGAAGATTCAAAAGAAATTAAACTTAAACTCTTTGTGAGCCACTATTGATCTTTAGGTTATTGACGACAATGATGAGAAATTCAGATGATAAGGTTCTGAAGGGGTTAAGTATTTTTCAGTGGATAAAAATACAAAAGCACAATTAAACCTCAATGCTTTTGTTAGCCATCAACAATCTCCGGGCATAATTCTGGCTGAATATTTGACCATGCTTCTTAGCAGAATTACTAGAGTTTATCTAAAGTTGTTGGTTTCCAAGCACTGACCAGGCTTTTAAGCATAGTCCACATGTTTTCAATAGGGTTGACATCAACACTTTGGGAAGGCTATTCCAGAAGGTTAATGTTTGCCCGCTTTATCCATTCAAAAACTACTTCCAATGTGTGTTTGGGATCATTATCCTGCTCGAGCATCCAACTGTGCTCAATCTTTATATCATCTTATCATAACTTTATTTGGCTTGTCTACATGGGTAGATGCAAATTTCAGTTAAGCTTGGAGCAGGAGCTTCTTTCTTGGTTGATGTAAAGGTTCCTTCACTGGTGCTACAGCAACAGATCTGTTTAAAGAAATCATTAAATGCCCAAAATTGCCATGGCATTCATACCAATGCTAAGTGTACAGTATGTAAACTTTTGACTAGCTGTAAATACAAAGGTCACATAGGCTACAATAAAAGTAACAGGGTAATGTTACACTAAAGAACTAAACATACATACTGAACATACTAAATAGTTGCGTTATACAACTGTCTTAAAACAAGAGCACCAAGAGTCATCGCCCAAAGTTTATAACCCAAGGATTGTGTACAACAACTGCACTTCACTTGAGGAGAGTAACAGTAACACCTGCATTTACAATTCGCTGGAAGCTCCTTGTGAGAGGTCTTCTACCAGAGGCCTGGGAGCTTATCTTAGCTGGTCCTAGGACTGCGCTCGCTTGTTCCCGGGATCTGGAGCTCTAGAGCTCTAGAGCTCTAGAGATAGATAGATAGATAGATAGATAGATAGATAGATAGATAGATAGATAGATAGATAGATAGATAGATAGATAGATAGATAGATAGACACACAAAAAGGAAAAGGAAATGAAGAACATTTTTCCAAGGAATCCAATTACAAACAACTCTTTTACAATATTTACGGTAATGTGATCCCTGCAGTTCGGCACGTTTACAGTTGGGTCTGGGTTTCCACAGCTTGTTCGCTGGGTGGACTGAACACCATGTGTATTTTAGCACACTACTTTTCAATTACCTGCTATTCTTGACGTTTATGTCTGTATTTCAAATTTTTCTCCGTCTATTACGTATATTATGTGAAGGAAACGACCAATGGAAGAGAAATTCTCCCCAGTAACATTGCACAGGCCTACTTTGTAATAAAAACCTGTATAAGTACAAGGCAAGATATGGGATTGCAGAGGAATACATACTGTAACACGTGGAAGACGAATCTGATGAAAGACTTGCTGAAATTTCAGCAGGAACTATTATTATTTCGCAGTGAAGAAGAGGCTTTAATGTGCTTTGGCTGCTTTAATGATAAAAATATAGCTTAGCTCAACTGTATCAGTGTAGCATTTTGTATATAATACACTAGACTGCAATGTGTAGATAGAAAGCAAAGCTACCTCTTTCTGCTATATGACCTGTTTTCTCCAGAGCTTCAATAAATCTTGATCCTCCAAATCATGACTCATCATTACTCATGTGAAGAGGGTTTTTTTTTTTTTTTTACTTGAAGGGGAACAAACTAACGTGTTCCATATCCACTATATAAACCCTGTATTTGTACTTTATGTAAAAAGCTAACAAAACAGAAAAAAAGAATATATTATTTATATAATATTTAATATTTTATATAATATTTAATTTCTATACAATTTCTCAGTAAAAACTACAAAGAACTGAAAAAAAATCCAAACTTAACTTTTTAAAATTGTGGGGTTTTTTTGTTTTTACATTTAAATGTAAAAAAGAATTACAGAGATGTGGTCTGAAATTAATTAATAATTGTACAGCATACATCTTTAATGACTTAAAGAATCAAGAATTGGATGCACATGTTTAAACTTGCCAGAATCTTTTAATAAATGATGCTGAAGACTCTATGATGTCTTTTAAATTTACAAGGCCAAAACCTATTAATTATTCATTAGCTGATTAGTTGATCATGATTGCATGAATCAGGTTATATTTCTTTGGCAGCTTAAAAAGGATTTGTTTGACAGCGCTCATTGGATTGACCAATACTCAAAACAATCCTAGTCAAAGATTGAAGATCTGAGAAAGAGAATTATAGCTTTACACATGTTGTAAAGCTTTCTTGGAGATATTTTAAACAATTGCAAAATTGCAAATTCCAAGATCAGTTTAATCTGTTGTATGAACGTATAAATTATTGTGTCAGCATTTTGCCAAGATCTCGAAAGAGACCTAAGCAGCCACCCTCATATGAGAGGAAATTGGTTAAGATGTTCAGCCTCAAGCCTACTATGAAGTGGAAACTGCTCGAACATCAATGTCACTGTTCACAGCAAGGTGAGTTTTACATCACCATGAAGTGAGATGGTGATGACCAATAAAGCCTCGGCTCCAAAATCAACACCTTCAAGCTTGACTGAAATTTGCAGCTGCCCACATAGACGAGCCAACTACCTTTTGGACATAAGTTTTATGGTCAGATGAGACAAAGATTAAGCTATTGGACACAGTGACCAGAGTTTGGGGCATAAAGGCGACGCTTTTAAATCTAAGAACACATTAGCTTGTAAGCATGGTGAAACTTGATCTCCAGCACCAGCCTCAACCCAGGTCTGTACTAGGAAACCAACTAATTTAAAGAACTTTGCCTATTCTGTCAAAAAAAAAAGTATAGTCAAATACCCAATTATGGCTGAAGCTTCTTAATGGGTACCAAATAGTGATGTGTCGTTCGGAACGAAACTGCTCTTAGAGCCGGATCTTTGAAGTGAACCGGAGTGTTTTTTTTCTTGCCCTCTCGCCCTCTCTCTCGCACTTTTTTTCGCTTCACTCCGGGCGTAAGCCTTGTGCTGATGGGGGAGGGGCGGTAGTTACACCTGCAGTAGCACAGGAACAGAGCGGGAGGGAAAGAGAGGAAAGAGAGCCAGGGGCAACAACAAGAGACAACATCATCACATTAGAAAGGTATGGTAATCACTCACAACTATTTTCAGTTGCAGACAATAAAGGATTCAGAAAGTTTATTCATGCAGTGAATCCTATGTATGCAATTCCAAGCAGGAAAACACTCTCCCCAAAAATCATCCCAGGCCTATATGACAGAAAATGTGCATCTTTTTGTTTTGCATCTTTTAATTTCTATTTTATTGTGTTGTGGTTTGTAGTGTTTTGTGTTGTTTCACTTTAAACTTGTTTAAAAGGAAAAAGCTGAACATTTGAGTAGTTAAAAGTTAAAATGTAAATAATGGTTTTTGTATTTGGAGTGAATAAATAAAATTAGATTTACGGTGACCCCTAGAGACAAAGCACGTACAAACTCCAAAACACATTCTTTGTGTTTATTCTGCATTTACTTCACTATATTTCATAAATGTCAGTTACAAGTTTAAATTGCAACCAGGGTATTGATCAAGTAATTGCGATTAATCGTGATTAATTACAGAAAATTGTGAGATTAATTAGTTAATTTTTTTAATTTATTGACAGCACTAACACACACACACACACACACACACACACACACATATATATATATATATATATCTATGTGTGTGTTATTGCTACAACGCTCCACACCACCATCTCCCACCTGGAAGTGCAGGGCCCTTACACCAGGCTGCTCTTTGTTGACTTTAGCTCTGCTTTCAATACGATACTCCCGGACAGACTAATAGTTAAACTGCTGGAAATCGGACTTCCTTCTACCACCTGCCGCTGGATCAGAGACTTCCTCTCAGACCGTGTACAAAGAGTTAGAGTGGGGCCTCATCTCTCCTCAGCTCTCAGCCTTAACACCGGCTCTCCACAAGGCTGTGTACTGAGTCCCCTACTGTACACTCTGTACACACATGACTGTGTCAGTACCCACCCAGACAACGCAGTCATCAAGTTTGCAGATGTTACCACCGTGGTGGGGCTCATCTCTGGGGGAGATGAGACGGCGTACAGAGCTGAAGTTCAGAGGCTGTCAGACTGGTGTGCAGATAACAACCTGGACCTCAATACCACCAAGACAAAAGAACTGGAGTTGCAGCCTGTCAGCATCAACGGGGAGTGTGTGGAAAGGGTCTCCAGTTTCAAGTTTCTGGGTGTGCGCATAGACACAGACCTCCAATGGAGCTCTAACATCTCTGCGGTTTTAAAGAAGACCCAACAGCGTCTCCACTTTCTGAGAATCCTCAGAGAAATGGACCTG
>VUQR01030023.1:0-10446 GCA_015108515.1 Hemichromis elongatus
GTCCTCGAGAGCTACCGTCCTGCAGCTTTTAGATGCATCCTTGCTCCAACACAGCTGAATCAAATGGTTTGATTACCTCTTCAGCATGCCATCAAGTTTGACAAAGGCCTGATTACAAGCCATTCATTTGATTCAGGTGTGTCGGAACAAGGATGCATCTAAAAGCTGCAGGACGGTAGCTCTCGAGGACTGGGATTGAGCACCCCTGGTTGAACTCTTCATTATAGCCAGCAGAGGGCAGCAGAAATTCTTATATGTCATCATCTTGGTTGGGTGGTTACCTTTAATCTGGCCACAATTTTCTCAGCTGAGTAGATTCATCTGTTGTTGCGTGGCATCACCTGGTTCATCTCCACTACTCTCTTCTACTAGAGTTGGCTCATTATTTCCGTACTGCTTACTATTGTTCCTATTATGCTGTAGCCTCTAGGGCTCCAACCTCCGTAGCAGGTATCTCCTATTAATGTTAATAGGTGTTTCTTGGTCAATGTGTTGGCTTTTTCCTCATCCACAGTTCCCAGTTGCATTGCATATAACTCATAACTCCTTTTACTGGGTTGGCTGACATAGTAACACTCAATTAATTCAATATTATCATCTTGTATCTTTTTCCAGTACCCCAGTTCTCGTCAGTATACCCTCAAAACTTGACTTAAACAGTCCTAATACCAGCAATGTCCGAGCTGTCTTGACTTACATGCCCCCCAATTGTGTAATAATTTACACAATGTTTAATATTTACTTTATCTTGTCACAGGCTCATTGCACCTTGTTGTGTGGGTCAATCTTATAGTGTCTGGGTATGTGTGTCTCCTTTTAACAGTGACTGGAGCTGGACATGCTGAGAGTCCAGCAGTGTTTTGGCTTTTTCTGGTAAAAATTTGGTTGCTTTAACCAAACCACATGTGCGCATGCGAATTGTGGCTAAATTGCTGGTCTTTAGTAAACTGATTAGATAGCAGCTCACAAGCCAAAGTACTCTTGGTCTGCTCTCATCGCTCTGAGATCAGTTCAGATCTATGGAAATGCAGCCAGCATTAGCAAGCAAATTTTATCTTGTTAGTCAACAATAAAGTTATATTCATGATCTCAGAGCAAATTGCAAATTTCCCACCTTTGGGACTAATAAAGGTCATCTTATCTTAAATACATTTTCTTATTAAACCCAGGGTTACAGAGCTCAAGCCTATCCTAGCTGTCATAAGCTGCGTGCCAGGGTGCACTCTTAAAACCACCTAGTCAACCTTGGAAACTTGATCTCATCTCATCTAATAACTGCACCAAGCTAAGCAAAGACTGCATTTTTTTTTATTTTTCTGACTCCAGGCAAACGTTTTTACTGTCCCCTAGTGGTGATTTTTTTTGTGTGTTAAAATGAGCTAAGTGAGATCACAATAATATTGTCACTACAGCAACTTTATTATTACGACATGTCTGCTGAGCAATATTTGAAACATTTATTTATTCTGCATCTTAATCAAACACAGAGGTTTAAAAGCCCAACTGTAGTAACAGTGTGTCAAAGCAAAGATTTATGTAAGATTTAACAATGCTTTTTCCTGAGAATCTCGTTGATCCAGTGAAGGTGTTTTGAGATATCCACATAGACATTGGGCACATCCGGGTAATCACATCTGGCCCATTTGTTGAAAGAAACAACACCAACAGCTGTACCATTGCAGATCAGAGGGCCACCAGAATCACCCTTGAGGGTTATTCAAGAGAAAAAAAAAGTGTTTTATACATTGTGTGAAGTACACACGAGTTTGCTGTTAATCTCAAAAAGCAAACAAACAAATAAAAAAACATACCTGACAGAAACCTTTGTTTGTGCCATAACCACCAGCACAAATAAGACTGTCCGGAAGACCCGGCCATTTCTCCATACAGACCTCTGGGCTGATAACAGACACATCCACGACTCTCAGCTGGTGAGCCAATGGACCATCAGTTTTAGTCGTACCCCATCCAGCCACATGGCACCTTTCATTTTCGTTTAGCTTTATTTCAGAAGAGGGGAGTTTAATAATTTGGATGCTTTCACTTAGTTGGACTTCACTAGAAAGCTGGGAACAGATTAAAAGATTATATATGCAAATGTTGTAGAGATCACAAATATGTTTTTACTGTGTATCAAGTGAAAATTTTTTTACTTACTTTGAGGAGCATGATGTCACTACCATTTCCAACACCTATATAATATGGGTGTATGCATTTCATGATTACATCTTTCACGGTGTTAGCAGGCTTGTTGAGATCATGGGTGCCAAGAACTACTCTCCGTGGATTCCTAAATATGTTGCAAGTCAGAGATATTCAGTAGGTTTTCTAAATGATAATGGGTTTCTGACATGAAGAGAAAACAATGATTCATTTTTTAAAGTTTTTATATAATTTAAATAATTCTAATGGAGAAATTGTGAGATCATGGCCATTACACTGTGCAGCAGGTGAGAAGTGTTGCATATTAATAGGGACTTTTGAAGTGACTCCTTATCACATGACCCACAAATTACCTTTAAGCTGGAATGATTACTTACCCTTCATCACAGTGTGCAGCAGTGACCACAAAGTCCTCACTTACAAGAAATCCTCCGCAAATGTGACCATAATTGTTCTGCACCGAGGCCATGTACAACAGGGCGTTCTCGGGAGCTTTTTCCCCATTTATAATTTCACTTCCAAGTGCTGACATTAGAAGATAATCAAAATTAGTCAAAAGTTTTAATATTTAGTTTGCAGGCGGCAAAATGTATTTATATAGTGTGACTTACTATTTGGTCGGAGGCATGTCAAAACATGAATCAGCATGAATTGGTGCAGAGCATGCATCTTGGTAGAAAGCTACTCGATCTGTAACCATGGAACTGTGTATTAAGCCCTTTTATGTGGTTTGCACTGACTGATCCCTATCCATTTTATCAGAGCTCCAGTGACTTCCTTTGGTAAATGTGGTTTTGTAAATTTCCAAAACCAATACTTCCAGTTATCATCACTGATCATAATTGGTTATTAAATTCATACCTCTTTCTCAGTAAAGGTCCTTCAGCATGACACTCTTTGATAACATTTTACAATAATTACACACACACACATAATGACTGTTAAGCATTAGTAAGTACTTAATTCATTATTTATAAAGCATTAGTATACAATTTATTAGAACAAGTGTTTTTTTTTATTAATATTTTGTTATATAATGTGTTCATTGTATCATGAACACAAATTGAAGTAAGTAATTAACAATGTTTCGATATACATTTACATATATATAAATAATTATTACTTCATTGTTGTTAGTATCTTAATTTATGTTTTATAAATAGGAATTTCTCATTTAAATTCATGGTAATAAGACAGTTTCTAGTTAAGTATTTTGTGACCATCGAAAGTGAGGACTATTTTTGCCTTATAATGCATTTATAAAAGAAAAAAAAAAGTAGCTCAAGAGCTGAACAAGTCTCAGCTATCTTCACAACAGAAAAGTGATACAGACAAAGCACAAAGAGATACACAACATACAAGTTTATTGCCAGATGCAAACATAGCAGACCTAAAATGAGGCTAGGCCCACAGTCCATAGCTTAAAGTTAGGGCTGGATCAGTTGATCTTTAACCATACTTAAGTTATGCTAATAGTCTAAGGCTTCTGGGAGGGTGTTTTAGTGCACTGAATATTTCTTTTTTTACTCACCTCTTTACATTATTAGTGTGATTATTCACTATACTATGGCTCTCCTCTTTCCCCTCACCCCATACCAGTCAGACTTCATTAGAATGGTTCTATTTGAGGTTTCTTCCTCTTAAAAGGGAGTTTTTCTTTCCCACTGTCTGCAAGTGCCTGCTCATAAAGGTACATATGATAGTTGAGGTTTTCTTTCTATTATTGTAGGGTATTTCCCTACAACACAAAGTGCAACTGTTTTTGTGAAGTAGTGCTATATAAACAAGACGGAATTAAATAGGTTACTTGGCAATTCTCAGTTGGCATAGGTCTGACTTGGTAACCATGTGACTTGTCTTTTACCAGTAGGTGGCAGTGTTTTACAAGAAAGCGTTTGTATATTTCGATTGTAATTTAAAAAGTATTTGCCAGATGCAGTAAAATAAGAAAGTACTTTGCAAAACTGAGCGTGAAAGTAGAGTCAAAGGAAAAAAAAAGTTTTGTGAAAGCTGAAGTGAATTAAATTTGTGGCCCCCAAACTGAAGCAAGTCCTCTGAGGCAAAGTCAAGCCTGTAGGTGATAAAATGGGTGGGTGAACGTTTTCTTAAGTCAACTATTAGAACAGAAGACTAGTTCAACACTGCTTTATTAAGTGTTGGACTAGTCACTCTTTTAGCTTTTGCTCTTTCTCATCAGATCCAAATTTGTCATTCTGAACATAATTTTGTTCACATTTTCATAAATATCTTAATATTATCTTAGAAATAATTATAATTGTATGAATGATTATTCTTGGCAGTCAAAACATGTAGCTCACGTTTTGTTTTACAGGAGAAAATTTTTTTTTGAAGTAAGCTTTGTCAGAGTATTCAGTCAGCATATTTATATATTTCTTTAGATCACAAAAAAAGAAATAATAATAAATTATTTAGCCTTCACCTGAGGCAAAAAGAACCTCTATAGTATTTTTGTGTCTTGTTAAAACGAAATACAACAGAGAATTTGGAATAGATTTTATTGCTATATTTTTTCACATTGGTAATGACAGACAGTCATTATTTTTTCATTCATTTATCTTTTGCTTCTACAGCAGTAACACAAAAACACATTTTTAGGAAGATGTTGCAGTTAGCAGAACCCAATTGATCCACTTAAGGTATTTGGAGATGTCTGTATAGACATTGGGTACATCTGGATAAGCACAGTAGTAATTTTTGTTGAAAGAAGCAAGACCAACAACTAACCCGTTGCACACCAGAGGACCGCCAGAATCACCCTGTGAGGAAGAAAGAAGATGATTTCAATTTCTTATTTAATTTAGGTTGTTTGGACATTTGTAAAAAAAGAAACAAGTAGACACATTCAGTGAAAGAACAGAAGCCATACCTGACAGAATCCTTTATTTGTGCCATATCCACCTGCACAGATAACATTGGCAGAAAGACCGGGCCATTGTTCCCTACAGACTTCTGGGTTAATGACAGACACGCTCACCACTCTCAGGTCATCGACATTTTTACCAGAAGTTCTATTTCTTCCCCAACCAGCCACCTGGCACACTTCATTTGCTTTCAGGTTCATTTCAGCACATGGAAGCTGAATTATTTGTACTTTGCATCCTAGATGAGCTTTCTTAGACAGCTGGAGAAACACATCAGAAAGCAAATGTCCCAAATTCTTAATTTTATAACATATAAGCAGTGTTATTAGAATTAAAATCATTAAATCGACAACTATGGCACTTGAAAGTGGTAATTGTATGAATGCATACTTACTTTAAGGAGCATGATGTCATTACCCAACCAAATGTTTGAGTAAGAGGCGGGCTTAAATTTTTTTTCAATATATATTTGATAACCCTTCTTGATATTGTGGCTGCCAAGGACAACATGTGTGGGGTTTCTGAAGGAGGACAATCATTAAGAGCCATTAATCAATTAAATTGATGTAGTTACATGAGTCAAGGACGGCATCACAAGAAGACTGATTACTTACTCGTCGTCACAGTGTGCAGCCGTTACAACAAAGTCCTCAGTGACAAGAAAACCTCCACATATATGGCCATAAATGTTCTGCACTGACACCACGTACTGCATTGAGTTCTCTGGGGCCTTTTTCCCATTTATGATGTCACTACCATGAACTACAACAACAACAACAACAGCAAAAGTCAAAATTCGGCTGATGCTCCATTAAATCATCAGTGAAAAACAACCAAGAATTGTAATTCTTACCAATTTGTCCGAGAAATCTCACAACATAGATGAGCAGAATGTTTTGGAGACCGTGCATCATGGCAGTTAATTTGTATTCGTAGGGGTGTCAAGATGAACCTTTTATACAGCTAAGTTCCACTGTTGGCATTTATCAGTATCATCTTTCGTGTTTTGACTTCTAACCACATCCTTTGCTCAAGTAAGCATGCAACTTCTGCATTTGTATTATCCTTGTATAATCTACTTTGTCCTAATTACTTTACCTCAGCAAAACAGATTGTGTAATGAGTATTATAAGGTTTATTGGCCTGACACCATTTGGCACTCCCTTTAAATATGAGTTTTGGGATTTGACGCTTGATTTGATGCTTTCAGTATTATTTTATGGACCCATTGCTCCTCTGTAGATACAAATCAAATAGCTTTTGTTGGATGCTTTTAAAACAATGAAAATACTGATATCACGGCAAGAATCTGATTTAAGGAAATCATACTTTGTCTGTATGATCAACTGGCTGTTTTGGATTTTAGTTCCCTCTCACGCTTTTCTCTTGAACTGTATTGTTCATCTTTCAGTCTACGTTGTTTGCTCCGGGTTATTTTGGAGCTGCTTCTTGCTGTTTGTGAAGTGCAAAAGAGATAATTTGATGTTTAACACCTTGATGTACTTTTCTTTGATGTTAAAATCAAAATGCTGATATCAGAATATCAGTGATTTCAACTAACTCCAATAAATTTGATTTACAAAATTATATTAGAGTGTCCTACCTGTGACGGACATTGTATTTGTATCGTAACAAGTCATCTCATCAACAAATGTGGACAACAGATATGTCATTTTACTGGTTCTCTGCTTGAGCACTCGTTCACCCCGTCATGCAAGCACTCTTGCTTATTCATACACATTCACTCTCCAGTAGCTGTATCAGGTTAGTATCTTGCTCAGCAGACTGGAGTGGACAGGGCTTAAACCAGCAACCTTCCAGTTACCAGGTGACCTGTGCTACCTAGTGAGGCACAGCCACCCCGCAGTCTGTTAGCCTTGTATTGTAAGATGCGACGAATTGCTAAACTTGTAATGTTGACACTTTTTTGGGTAATATTTTAATCAATATCACAAATAGACCAAATAATTGATAAGCTACTGCTGAAGCAAATATCTATTTCTATTTTAGATAGAAGCAACAGCATGACCAGATCAGTATCAGTATTTCCTTGATAGTCATGGCTGCAGGTCACTAACCGATCATGTCCACATAGACTGGTTTGTAAATGCAGTTTGTATCATTTGGCTTCTTGCTTAATTCCAGTAATAGTTTACAGTTAGGACCCAATTATTCCAATCTTCAAGGATTGTCAGGTCCAGTGCACCTTAGACTTGAATACTAAAGTAATCAGTGAATTTAATTTTTTTTTTTAAATTCCATTTTATTTGAACTATAATGTCGTTGCTTTTTATGAAAATGGTTCACCCACATTGCAAGAGTTGTAGTTTATTTAATCTAACAAGTAAAGGAGGCAGGTGCTACTGTGGGAACACTTGGCAAAGTGGTATTCTGTATCGAACTATAAACTGCAGGGACCAGAGACAAGATTTTAACTTGAACTGTGTCCATAGTCACGATTATGAAACTGTTGCAAAAGTTAGAAGAGCATGTGCATACACAAATCTTGACACTTGCGCAACTCATGAGAAAGGATTCATTCCATAATATTGCAGTATACCAATAGTGGTGTAAAGTGGGGTCGTGTTAACAATACATAAAAATTCGACTTACGTCCTCCAAGGTCTTCAAGGTCAAATTAACAGTTTATTGATCAAAAATTGACAAAAAGTACACTTGTTGTGTGTGGTGTGGTGTATATATATGTATATATGACTGTTGGCTGGCCAATGTAATGCCATTCAAGTAAAATTCCTAAAGTATTCACTGCGTAATGATATGATTCACGTAGATCTAAATGTGTATAAGACCAGAGATGATGTTTCAATTTAGACAGAAGAGGACAACAACATGACTTGATTCTTACTAGGACAAGAGGTTGATCCAAGAAAAATGCAGACTGCAATAAAGGAGATGGCCAAGATCTATTTTCTGAGGGAGATGAAATCTTTGATATGTGCAGCAACATGATGATTTTCTATCACTAAGCTGAGCCAACCACCATCTACTTCCTAATCGATATAAAACGAATAAGAAGTGGACTCATCTGTATCTTTCAGTCTCTCATCAACCTGTTGGTCCTCACTGTTTGTGAACTTAAACATGTTAAGTAAGTAAAGCCTTGCTTTATATCATTTGTTACCTTTCTGTTATTTTGAGTTTGGGTAGAGCAACAGCAATGAACCACAGAAACCAGTTTTCATCATCAGCATCAGTATCAGAATTGGTGATCTTCCAGTCAAAGTAACAGAAAAAAAAGACCAACACACTGTCTAAAGTGACACATTTCCTGCTTTAAAAAGTCAGTGATTAGCTACATTGAGTAATTCATAAACTAAAAGCAAATGTCATTCAGTTCCACGACAGTAGAAGCAATAGCAGCCGATTATATCAGTCATCATTATTTTATTTACTATTAGGGTTACTTCTAACAGCTGCATACTGAAAAGCTATTCCCACTCATTACAGCACCTGTAATGCACCTGTAATGCACCTGTAATGATTAACTGTCAGCCTAATGGCAGAAGTTTCTGTTATGTGGCTTTTTTCCCTACACACTGAGAAATGCTGACATACCACAAATGTTATAAATATGTCACACTGTACCTTAAATTCAGAGGACCATTTTCAAAGTTAAAGTCACTGTGTTACAGTGTGCGACTGAAACGAACACAAAACATGCAAACATCAGAGTTCTTTCCTAATTAGTAGAGATGCACAAATTATCCAATCAGGGAGATTTTGATTCATGCTTGAGAAGTGTTGCGTATTAATGGGAACTTTTGAAGTTAATTCTATCACATGACCCACAAATTACCTTAAAGGACGAATGATTACTTACCAGGCCCCATCTTATCTTAATGACCTTGTAGTACCATATCACCATATCACACTGCAGGCTTACTTGTTGTTCCTAGAGTATTTAAAAGTAGAATGGGAGGGAGAGCCTTCAGTTTTCAGGCCCCTCTTCTATGGAATCAGCTTCCAGTTCGGATTCGGGAGACAGACACTATCTCTACTTTTAAGATTAGGCTTCAAACTTTCCTTTTTGACAAAGCATATAGTTAGGGCTGGACCAGGTGACCCATGAACCCTCCCTTAATCGTACCTGTTATTATTTTTGTCTCTCTTCCACAGCACGTCTTTATACTGTTCTTTTCTTCTTTCACCCCAACCAGTCGCAGCAGATGGCCCCGCCCCTCCCTGAGCCTGGTTCTGCCAGAGGTTTCTTCCTCTTAAAAGGGAGTTTTTCCTTCCCACTGTCGCCAAAGTGCTTGCTCATAGGGGGTCATATGATTGTTGGGTTTTTCTCTGTATGTATTATTGTAGGGCCTACCTAACAATATAAAGTGCCTTGAGGCGACTATTCTTGTGATCTGGTGCTATATAAATAAAATTTGATTGAATTGACCCTTCATCACAGTGCGCAGCAGTGACCACACGGTCCTCACCGTAGTTTTTCAGCACCGAACAACTACTGTCTATATATATTTATATATTAAACCTGGATCTAGTTTCAGTAACTAAATTAATAGTTTTACAATACCACAAAATTAATATTTCCATCTTGGTGCCTTTATAAAGCTATTTCTTACTGTTTCCTTTCTGTCACTTTTTGGGAGACAAAGTCTGCTTGCCTCTTTGCTCAGATGAGTTTAGATATCAGATCAGAAACTGAAAGTTAAAAACTCAAAAAAAAAAAAAGTATTACAAGAGTATTACAGCCACACAACTTTTTAAAAAAAATATCTTGGCTTTTTAACATTTCTTTTAAAACCCATTCTTCAACGTAATGGACACTACAATAAAACATCAACTGAAGATGACTTTTCTATTGCAGAACACATTATTCTTACATCACGAATACTTCTGAGTGCACTGAAACTGTCACAGGTTGGTTTAAGGACTCAGACGCAGGACGGTAGAATATCCTCACGTGCAATTTATTTACAAACACCAGTGAAAGATATATACAGTGACTGGGGAATCCACATCCAGGGAAGAATAGGGAAGGCTCTCTCTCTCATCCGCGATCACACTCGTGGGTCTGACACTCACACACTCACTCGCTCGGCAGGGTAGGCACAGGTCCGGGGACATGGAAGGACTGCGGCAGAGGAAAAGGAGTTACTCACAAATCACGAATCACAAAACTCAGGTCACAAGTTGCTAAGGTTCACGAGCTGAGGAGAAACACTAACTAGGTAGTCCAATCATCTAGCGACGAGAGGATCTGGGCTTCTGCCTCAAATAGTGCTCCAAAGTGATGAGTCTTGATTGCCAGCAGGTGTGTGGGCCAAGGGCGGGAGCCCACAGTGAGCTCCGCCCAGGCAATGAGGGAGAGAGAGTGAGCAAAACACAAACTGAAACATGTAGCCTTGTGGGACCAGGCCGGACGGGC
>VUQR01030029.1:7100-21269 GCA_015108515.1 Hemichromis elongatus
TCGAAACGTGATGAACCATTCAGCCCTATGGGAATTTCTCCTCCCAGTTTGCTAGCGTCAGCTACATCTGTGTCTGTGTAGTTCCAACAGCAGCAGCAGCAGCAGCAGTGTGGCAATAGCAGTGACTTGGCTCTGACATCAGGCTGGCTCTCAGTGACATTCTGCTTCAACTTGACTGAGAGGCAGCACCGTTTCCACTCAGCTCAGAGAAGAAGGAAAACTTCTCTCCGCCTTATTCTTTGGCTCCGGCTTAGATTCCTTTTTAATTTATTAATGCCAGCGGAAGGATCCCTTGCAACTTTAAGGATACTTGTCTCATCTGGACAGACCAGACTGCTTTGGACAGCTGAGAATAATGTGATGCTATACACTGCGCCTCTTGAGCAGGGATGACCGAAATCTTCCGGTACCCACCCTCCTCCTCCCACTCTCCGTCGGCTTTCTCCTGAGCCTCTGTGTTCACACTTTTCCCCAAGACCCCTCCGGCACGCAAGGGTCAAGTCAGCAGGATTTCTCATCCACCACAATCCTCTCTCCAACTGTGATGTGATCCTGTTCCTCAGCACCGTACTTAAGCAGAAAGACTTCCCAAGCAAAACAAAGGGATTAAAAATGAACTTTGCTCTCACCAGGAGACACGGTCTTCCCTCAAACAGAAGACTGTGAGATCTGATGAAAGTCAACTGTGAGTATTCATCTTTTTTTTCCCCCCTCCCTTTACATCAGTGGTTTGTTTCACAGTCTCCTGAGAATCATGCCCTTTCTGATTAATGCACAAAGGCATGACCTGGATTCAAGAGGAAATAGCATCATGTGTGCACAAGTGCATGTCTGAGAGGTCTCGGCATGTTTTTTTAATGTAGCCTTTTACCTTAATGAATGCAACAGAGCTCCCAAAAAGATGTGTACATTTGTTCCTCGGGCAGACATGCTGTACAGAAAAGCACCACTACACTACATTATATACGCATCTATTTAGCCACATGCCAGTTGTTTTATAGAAGTTTTTGCTCCTAATTATTGCTAAATTCCATTAGTTACAAGTCAATAAACAACTTGACTCTTCACATATCCTCTTTAATTGCTTTGAAGTTTTAATTTTAGATTCCCGAATGCTGTGATAACCTACATCCCGCTCTCGCATATTTCTATGTACACACTTAATCTGTCAGTACTACATGCTCTTTTATAGCACAATCATATTTCTACCCCACACCATCTCCTCTCTAGCCCTCCAATCACCGTCTTTAACCTTGTCTTAAAGCATCCGATAATAGAGCTCATATTTTATTTTCTTCTGCACGCTTCTAAAATGTTTAATTCATCTTCTTTAGTCGAATTAAACAATCGGGCAAACAAAAAAGAAGGCATTTCGATTCACTTCCACAAAGCCAATCGATCTTTTCCTTCAAAAGCTAAACCTCTTTTCTTCCCTTCCTCTCTCTGATTAACTAGAAATGACAAAACAGAGAAGGATTAAGCAGTGAAGCGTGATTTTAACGAGTCCTTCCTGTCCCCACAGACCTTGTGAGGTGTTACAACAAATGTTGAGAGGTGCTCGTGCTCTTGAGAAAAATCATGGAAGCAGTTACCACACAGAACAGTAATGGCAACGTTGTGGACGAGTAGTCTGTTTCACCACCAAGAACTTCCGCTATTATATTAGTGAAATTATGATTTTATTGCGAAACATTTCACATTTACATTTGGGAGTTTTCATGCTCGAATGTACCATAAAGAAACCTGACATCATCTATGTAATCGTGTGCAGTCTCACATGTGTTCCTCCCTCAGCTGCTTGGTTCTTTCAATATCTTTTGTTGTGCAGACAAAAGTAATATCAGCGCCGAGGAAATGGGGCAAGTTGGGAACAAACATCAGAAAACCCAGAGGCACAAACGAAGGCAGACGTACGCTAATATTTAGCAAATTCTTCACACAAGAATTCAAACGAGCCAGATCATTATCCAAATGATGGGGTCCTAATGAAATGTAGTCAATCGCTGTTATTGTTTTATTCCCTCCAGTAGCTGCCAAATCCACTATGCAGATCACAATATTCGTCTAACGATCGTGGTCGTCATTTCTCACGGGAGAAAAGCTGTAATTTAACTTGTGCTGGTTTGAAAAACAAAACTGTTAAGCAACAAAACTCATTTTCTGAGCTTTTCCCTCAGCTGATATTTTCCTACGCGTCCATCTAATTACCACTAACGATAAAACATGTATGGGGAGCAGTTCTTAAAGCGGACATTTTTAATTGTTCTTTCCCCGTCCGTGGCCAAAACGTGATTCAGGCAATATCATAGAGCCACCCTCCTCTTCCAGAATCTAGAGCTCTAAGCGTTAGTCCAGTGAGCTGACTGTAAACCATTGTGTCGAGGAGCTCTGGGCTGATGTGCACATTGCACATACCCATCAGGCAGATGCATACCCTACAGTATGGTTTCCTCTGATTTCTTACCCTTGACTTGACTCTGTGTTGCTTCCTTCTGATGATCACTCTCATCTCTCATGTCCTTTCCCATTTATTAATGCCACACATGCGCTATTTGAGTTCTTGCTTTTTGCTGTGCTGTGCATTTGTGTTTCCACCAAAGGACGATGTAAAGAAAGGTTACCTGTGACTAGGAGGCTTGGTGGGGGCAGTGTATGAGGCTACTGCACAGGAGCCATGATGGCGAGGGGCCAGAGGACCTGCAGGAAGCCAGCCTTCAACCAGTTTGGAGGCTCAGGACAGATTTGTACTACCTGTGCAAACTCACAATCCGGGCACTGTTAATCACTGGATCAATGACCATTACTTATGCATACCAGCACAATATTTCAGAGAACGGTCCGACACCCTTTGTATGTATAATTAATAAGAGAGGCTCAGTTTTCTTGGCAAGAGCAAACAGATTTCTTTGCACCACTGTTTGGAGCTGATGCACTCCTTTATCCTCTTGTTTATAACCACACTTTCACATAAAGCTTTTTGTAAGTTCAAATCAAACATTTTTCAAACCTCCCCCTGTGTACCCAGACTGACGGGGTCACAAAGCTTGCCTACTCCCCATCATACGTCACATTTGATAACAAGCTTCATCCATAAAAAGCTCCAAAAACAGGACGCAACAGACGATATCTACTATTTATAGTGAGGCAGAGGCCATGTTTACTCCACAGTGTTCTGAGTGTACCATTAAAATGCTTCCTGCTTCGATTTAGAAGCTATTAGCGGGCTTGACTTGTTCTACCACTTGAGGTCAAGCAGCAGAACAAGTCTATTCTTTGTGAATGTGTGCCTGTAAGCCTAGAACCCATCAGTCATCAGTGAGTCAGAAATATCTCTATCCTGAAAACGGTGCACCTATCATCATTAATTCATTCTTTTCTGAAAAAGGGTAATCGGATTGCTTGCGTCACAAAATCGGAAAACCTAATAGAAAAAACCAAAGAACGCTAAAAAAAAAATAGTCCACGGCTTTGAGAGCGTAGCTGACTTATCTGGGCTTATCTGTGCTAGCTGCTTACGCCAGCAAACCTGTTCACGCAAGACTGCTAAAACTGTTATGTTTAGGGAGGGTAATATTTTCCAGGCCACATTAAATAGCCTATGACCATTGTAATAAAAAATGTATCAGATGACTATGTGGCAACAGTGTGTGCCTCTCATAGTGATTAGTAAAGATTTATTAGCTATGGGCAGCGCTGCTCAGCTTTATAGCTTCAAAGAGCCGTTAAGATGTCCCCTAATAAATTTCACATTTATTGGTTTCTCACTTACCTTCATTTTGTGGCAAAAACACTCGACTGTTTTCAGGAAAAGACAGGAAGCAAAAAAGATGTGACCATAGATTGGATATTGTTTGCAGGTCTAAAAAGAAAGCCATCAGAGAAGCGCTTTAGTTCTTCAGCATGAAGCTAAAAGTCCCCAAATGAATTAATGGTGAAAGTGCGCCCTCTTTCTCTCATAAGGTTTTACGAATCAGGAAATAATGAAAATCATCTGGCACTTGGAAGATGAAAATTGGGTAAATACAAGCTAAGATTAACTACAAAACATGACACATTACACCGTTGTCATTATATATATTTTTAAATAAATTAAGCTAAAATGCACAGAGAACGTGTGAAAAACTCAGCACACCCTTCCTGTTTCCAGAGGATGAGGAGCATCCAGGTGCTGCTTATTAAATACACTCGATTAACTGATCATGAGAAATTGTGACCACCTCTATAAAAGAAGAGATTTTGGCAGCTTGCACGTCTGGAGCATCCAGATGTTTTAATACAATTTGCAAGAAGGAAAGACATCAGTAACAGTCTGTATAAGATTGCAGGGTCATTTACAACCAAGTGGAAGTCTATAAATCGACAGAGAAAACGATTATTCACAACTGGACAACTTTCAAGACAGTTACCAATCTTTCCAGGAGTAGACGTCGCAGCAAATTTGCCCCAAGGTCAGACTGTGCAATGCTCCGAGAAATTGTAAAAATAACCCAAGGGCTACATCTCACGCCCTATAGGCTTCAGTTAGCATGTTAAATGTTAAAGCTCCTGACAGTACAACTAGAAATATGCTGAGAAAGTGTGGCTTGTTTAGAAGGTTTGCCAGGAGAAAGCCTCTACTCTCTGAAAAGAACACGGCGGCATGACGTATCATGACTCGCAAAGTTGTTTCTGAACAAACCAAGACTCCCGTCACTTTTTTCTATGCTTAAGTGTTTTCTAACATTCACACTCTTATGGATGCACCAGAGAGTAACTTGGAGGTAATATTTTGCTCAAGCATATTTTGCAGTCAAGGGACTGAACGACCAAACGTGCGATTACTAGAGGACCTGCTCTACCTCTACCTCCTGAACTAATGCCATCCCAAAGTGGTGTGGCTCAAAGACCCCCACGGTGGAGATGCTTGGCTGTAATGCAAAGTGCCACATTTAGTGAATATAAAACACAGCATCTCAGCTCATAGTGTGAGAGTGGTGGGGGTTTTGAGGGCTGATGATTTGGTTGTTGTTGTTGTTTTGCAGGGACTGGACCTGCGTACCTTAGATTTAACTATGAGCTCCTCTGTATGCCAAAGTATGTTAGAGTCAAATGAAAGCCCATCAAACGCTAGCCTAAAATGAGTCATGAGAAAACAACAAAACGGTTGAAAAATGAAAGACTCAAGATGTTGCAATGGCCCGGTCAAAGTCCAGACAGTGTAGAGTTAAACAAGGACCTTGAGAGAACAGTGCATAAACAAATGCCTGCAAATCTCAATGAAATGAAGCATCACTGTATAGAACAGATGGCCAAATTTCCTTCACAATGACCTGAGAGACTGTTACAGTCACACAGAATACAGAGACTCCAAGTTATTGTGGCTAAAAGTGATCTTACAACCTATTTAATCATGAGATATAGTTCTTTTTACACACAGTACTTCTGCATTTTGGTTTACCCTTTGTTGAATAGATAATTTCATGGTATAATATGTCATATGTTATTGTTTATCTGAGGTTGTATTTGCCTAATTTTAAGACTTGGTCAGGATCAGATAATTTTTCATTATATCCTGATATGTGAAACCTTCCAATTAAAAGAAGGCGCATTATACCGTGACTGAATGTAGAAGTCTCTTTACTGATTAGTTTATTGTCTCAGTTGCCAGCTTTATTAGTCACGACAAGTCGTAATATTCATTTTCACAAAGCAGTTCCATTTACAGTAAAATATATAATGAAACAGCAAATAATTTAGGTCAGGCCTACCTTGTGATTGGTAAGCTCCTATTGTATGACACCTGGCTTCAAAACACCAGGATGTCAAGAGTGGAAACACTTATAGGCTTCATAACAGGACTTTACAAAACAACACATGACATCAAGGTGGCAACATACATGCTACTTTTACAGTCTATTAATGTGTCATAGTTAATACCCAGCTTGTGAATGTGCAGCAGAATTACTTTGTGTTTAGGAGACCATGAAAAGAAACTAACAGGAAGTGAATATCGAACAGAAACATGACTCCAAATGACAGTGATGCTATTGAACATGTTACATTTGTCGTGCTACATTGACACTAACACGTTGTTATCTGGAAGATGTTAACTGAGGCTGACATTAGTTGTCATTTTTTTGTGTAATGAACACTGACAAATCGTTCCATCTTTTTGATGGCTGCAAAGTCCATCGTCAATTCAGTGTTTTATTTTAGCATGTTAGTGATTGATGGTATAAAACATCAGAAAAAGGAAGCCAACACATAAATTTCATTAACCTACATTATTTTAAATGGGCCACAGGGGGAATATTCAAGGGCTACCTTGATGTCCTGTTGACTTTATGGATTAAATTACTAGTTATTGGTCAAAAAATATATACTTTAGGTTGATTTTGATTACAAGAGTCAGAAATGTGAATTATTAAGGTTTGTGACTGACGAGTTGTTAATACTCCACTGATCACTCATCACATCAAGATTAAAAACGCTCAAAAACTCGCAATCACTCTCAGCTTGAGGCTTATAATGGGAATGGGTACTGTCTTTGGACTTTGGGAGGAAACCAGAGTACTCGAAGAGAACCCACACAAGCTCAGGGAGAACGTGTACTCTCCACACACACACAAGGGCCCAGCCGGCCGGTGGGTTTGAACCCTCTTTCTCTGAGGTGAAAGTGCTAACCACAGCAGCCCGGCCACATCTGAAATTTGTAAGTACTTTATTCAAAGCAGGGTAATGATGCAGGGATTCGAGTAATGTGATATGAAATGCCATTCAATAACAAGATGAGGGACATTTAAAGTCCTGCCAGAGGACTCCAACTGTCGCACAGCCACTGTAATGTTATTTGTGTGGGCCTCAGGATACCACTGGCACTCCTGCTTACCTGGCACTATCCAAAAAATACCTGTGAATTAGTTCTCAAGTGAGGTTGTGATTATATCCAAACAATTACATTTTGGACAGTGATACATCTGCCTGTGGAGGAGCGTGACGTTAAGAGAAAGTTTCCTTTCACCCGAGCTCAGAAGCATTTTTAGGTTGAAACATGGATGGTTTAAAAATAATGTAGTTTGGGTTTTTTAGAAAGTAATCACAAAATAATCTTGTTTCTATATTTCCAACAAGAGGTGAGTAGACTAAGCTGCATTATCACTCTGTAAGACAAAGTCATTTTAAGTAAACTGGAGTTTAAAAGATTTAAACATTTTTTGTGACTACACTAAGGTTTCTACTGCTGTGGGATACTACTAGATATATATATATATATACATTTGGTGATATATTTATTTAATGAGAGCAGTCTTATAGTCCAGGCTTAG
Organism: Hemichromis elongatus; assembly: GCA_015108515.1. Classification (NCBI taxonomy): domain Eukaryota; kingdom Metazoa; phylum Chordata; class Actinopteri; order Cichliformes; family Cichlidae; genus Hemichromis; species Hemichromis elongatus. The sequence continues at coordinate 14,405 of VUQR01030029.1, forward strand.
TCAACTAAAACATAAATGCTCGTATACGTGTCTAAAAGCCAGTTCACCAACACTGACTGCTTTCCTAGCTTCCCTTTGCCTGTGTTTTGGAACAAGCAGGCTGAGAGTGTAATATGTAAAGCTGTCTTTACCTACATGTGTGCCAGTACTCTGGCTGACAGCCTGAGGCTGCATTTGCTGCTACCCACACGGAGGTTATCTGCAATGAGTTCATTGTTGCTCTGCACTGAGAGTCTCAGAGCATCTGCACCTCCCCGATGGTAGATTCACCATATGCCGTAGCTGTATTATTTTCAATCGAACAGAATAAGCGTGAATTTGAACATAAAGTTTTAGAGTTTGGAAGGTCATACACAGGACACAGATGCTGGGCTGTAACACGGTGAGTTCCTAATTTTAACCAGACCAAGTGGCAGGGATGAAAATACCAGTGCCATGGTGCCCAGTTGGCTGCAGCATTTCCTGAGGGAAGAGTGACCGCTCTAGAAAGACTGAGGGAACGGCAGCCTATTAACTCATGGAAACAACAGAAAGACTAGTGCCTCACATCCAAGTAGCATTTATATATAGACAAATAGTCTACGTGAGTGGGTATGAATCGGTATCCTTTGTATATGCAAATGTATTCAGCTCCACAGGATTTAATCTTGCTTCAGTAGATTGTTCAAAGTCAGCGCAAGACCACACAGATGTGTTTGTACTTCATGAAAGGCGATGCATCAAGCCATAGCCATTTAGGCTTTGGATGGATAGCCTCGCACTCGCTATTAATTGTAGTTTCCAGCACAAAAGAACGTTTCCACATGCCCGGTCTAACCTGAGAGGGAGAACCTCTGTATGCTGTGAGCTTCCATGTGCATGTGCAGTTTTTCACTGTGATCAGTTGTGAATTAATAGCTGTACTGGTCACTTCATATGCTATTTTTTTTCTATATCTTCTATTCTATATATAATGAACAAACAGTCATTCATTACAGGTTTGCCTACTTGTTATTTAAAATGCGGTCAATCTTAAAAATGACAGCAGACTGATAAGTGCAAATAAGCCGTCAGTGACTCTCAAGTAAAGGCGGGCAGTTACTACCTATAACTGGATCTCTAAAATGATATATATGTATAAATTAAACATCTTCCAGCAGATTAATGATCCCTCCAAAAACATAGTAAATTTATTTACATGCTTATAAAGTAATAACTTGTTATTACAAATTTAACATATTTGTTGTAAAAGAAATTTCGGACTCTTACTAATAACCATAGTTTTCATAATGCCTACAATTAGTTTCTGAACAAGAAAAATGCAATAAATATCTGTTATTAAGGGAGGATTACTAAAATATTCACTCTCTAAAGTTGCAATGGCTGAATGAATAACAAAACTACAATCCCCATCATCACTTGTCTGTTACATAATATCAGTTTTGACACGAGATAAAATCATTTGTCTTTTCTTGCATTTTGTCACAGACACAAACATATTAGCCTCGATATTAACAGCCCTAATATAAATTTAAGTCTAGGTTTGACTAGTTCATGCACGCTGAACTGCTGCCATCTAGTGGCAGAGATTCAGAGTAATGTTTCTTTTCTTTTCTTCTTGTTTTCAGGAGGGCTTGGTGGAAATGACAAACGTGGTATTAAAGACTCTGGTGATACTTGGTTGCCAATAACCAGGAGAAGGCCATGGAAGGAGAAAACATGAACTCCACAGTAAATACCAGCACAATGGATATCCACCTGGTCACCCACAGTCTCTGGGAGGTGATCACCATTGCAACTGTCTCGGCTATTGTGAGCCTCATTACCATTGTGGGGAATGTTCTAGTGATGGTCTCCTTTAAAGTCAACAGTCAGCTGAAGACAGTGAACAATTACTACCTGCTGAGCCTGGCAGCTGCTGACCTCATCATAGGTGTTTTCTCCATGAATCTATACACCTCTTATATACTGATGGGTTACTGGGCACTAGGAAACCTCGCCTGTGACTTGTGGTTGGCATTGGACTACGTAGCTAGTAATGCCTCAGTCATGAACCTGCTGGTGATCAGTTTTGACAGATATTTCTCCATCACCAGGCCTCTAACTTACAGGGCCAAACGGACTCCTAAACGAGCTGGGATCATGATAGGTTTGGCGTGGCTAGTGTCGCTTGTTCTGTGGGCCCCGCCTATTCTCTGCTGGCAGTACTTTGTTGGAAAGAGGACTGTCCCTGAGAGGCAATGCCAAATCCAGTTTTTCTCTGAGCCTGTAATTACTTTTGGGACAGCTATCGCAGCCTTTTACGTCCCTGTATCAGTCATGACAATCCTTTACTGCAGAATCTACAAGGAGACAGAAAAGAGGACCAAAGATCTTGCAGAGCTTCAAGGGATTAACTGTTCTTCAGACTCTGGGGGGACTCAGCCTCAGAAAACCATCATCAGATCTTGTTTTAGCTGTAAACTAAGTTCTGCATCACAAGACAGGAACCAGGCCTCCTGGTCATCCTCCACCAGGAGCAATGCCGTCAAATCAGCAGCCACCACCAGCGATGAGTGGTCCAAAGCTGGTCAGCTGACCACCTTTAACAGCTACGCCTCCTCCGAGGATGAGGACAGGCCAGTGTCTCCAGGAGGCTTCCAGACGTCCTTCAGGAACCAGGCATGCAAGGCCACCAAGAGTGGAGTATGCAGCGAGAGCGAGCAGCTCAGCAGCTACGATGAAGAGAGTTTCTTTCAGACGCCGCCCAAAAGCAACTCCCAGAAGAGCAGCAAGTGCGTGTCCTACAAGTTTAAACCAGTGACCAAGGAAAGTCACACGGAGCACCAAAGCAGAAACGGAGAGACGAAAATGGCATCGCCAACATTCTCCTCGGCCGAGTCCATGAGCGCTCCGTCCACCTCCACCATGTCCAAGCCCATAGACACAACGCTGAAGAGCCAGATCACCAAGAGGAAAAGGATGGTGCTGATCAAGGAAAGAAAGGCAGCTCAAACTCTCAGCGCCATCCTGCTGGCCTTCATCTTAACATGGACACCTTATAACATCATGGTGCTGATTTCTACCTTCTGCTCGCAATGCATCCCCGTCTCCCTCTGGCACCTGGGCTACTGGCTGTGCTACGTCAACAGCACCGTCAATCCAATGTGCTATGCCCTTTGCAACAAGACTTTCCAAAAGACCTTTCGCATGCTCTTACTCTGCCAGTGGAAAAAGAAAAGGATTGAGGAGAAACTATACTGGTATGGACAAAACCCCGTGGTCAGCTCTAAAATGACATGAACTGTCAAGAAGTTGTAAGACAGTGGCTGTAAATCATATGTTTGCACCAATAACTTTGGCTTCATGAACTTGTGCATACATATTAGGAGATATCAAAGGATATCCAGAGCCTAGTACATCTTATAGTGCTGCTCAGTAATCAGTAGGTCTGCTATAGTGTATGGTAATTGCTGCTGGAAGAATATTATATATTTTCTACACTGTAGGTAGGTCAAAAATATACAAAACATACCAGTATTTTTCTCCAAGTTGAAGCACATTTATGCCATTGATTAACACAGCAGCACACTTTGATATCTGGAGACCATCGTGAAGTTGCTCCAGTCTAAAAAGTCAAGCTGATGCACTCACACCCAAAATGTCACACGACACACAGAGCTGTTTAATCCTTAAAGTATTGTGCTTGTACCGATGAGGTGTATTTCCAAATGGCTGTTGTTGTTGTTTTTTAAAGGGCTAATATGCATCGTCGTGATGTCGGACTCTTGCTCGTTAAGTCAAAACAGTCGCTTGATGTCCCTGAAAGCCTTTTAATGTGTGCCACTGTAATTTGTCCAACGAATAAATGTGTAGCGAGTCAGCTTCATTGTTTTGTCATCACTTGCGATGATTTTTCATGTCATGCAAAATCCCAGTGCAAAACCGGGTCATGGTAATCATGCGTAAAAGGCATTAAATGATCACTAGAGTTTAGCGATTGGGAATAACTGAGTTGTTAAAAATGTCAGTGTTTACATTAGAAGTTTTGTGGAGGATTTAACAGCTCAAACTGTTTATGAATTCTCTTTATTACATTTTATTCTCAGGATATTTTCTTTTTCATTAGGCATTGAATTACAGTATGTTTCCCGCCCCCTTCTGAATTACTGTGGCTGAATCAATATCACTGTATTTCTGGCAAACTTGTAATGTACTGTGGAAAATATGTTGGTGCGCTGTTTCTTTGTGTAAGCATTGAATGGAAGATGCCTCGCACAGGCTATTTTATTTTTATCTGTCATAAGCTATAATGCCATGAAACGCTTCTTGGTAACTGTGATAAACCAGGAGTCTGCACTTGCAGTTTTCAGAAAGAAAGAAAGAAAAAAAAAAAACATGCTTTGCTTCAAGTATATTGACTTGGTGTGTGATGGAAACAAAGCTAGAGCTAAATCTGTACTGCAACTTTTTACTGTGTTCCAAGTTTGTGATAGTTTTTGTTTCTTTTCAGTATTTTGTGATCATGTCCATGCTTTTTTGAATAAAATGTGGTCAATAGAAGGTCCAGTAGTCACTGATATCAGCCATTGCAGTGCTTAATGAAAAAAACTCAAATCTGGCTCTGTGGCGTGGGCGTGGTCTCTGGCCGGATGCAGAGGAGGGGTGACGCAGTGAGCTCCCGGGGGCGGCAAACGCTACAGGCTCAAATCCTGAGAATGAATGTCCTTATAGCTCATCCTTCTTGCAGTCTCCACTCTGAACCAGTTTCACTGTGTCAGAAGGTCTCACCATCATCCATGCATACTTGCACAGCCGCTCCTTGTTGCAGTCTTTTTGCCAATAGATGACATTTCTGCGATTCAGATTGGCGCCGGCGCAGGCGTCGTACCACCAGCCTCCTCCCGGCACCCCTTGAAACTCCAGTTTGGCACAGTTCTGGAAGTAGTTATCATTGTCTCTGTCTTTAGTGGTGAATTTCTGGTTGTCGTGGAGATAGTTCTCTGTGTCCAACGTCAGAGCGTCTACGGTTGTGCCCTGAAACAACCCCAGCCTCAGTCTATACGCCGACGCTTCATCCTCCACCAGGAATGGATCATACTCTCCCATCTTGGTGACGGCATCTCGGTCCACAAGTTTTATTCCTAGTTTATAGCGTGCAGGCCCACGGGTAAGCTGATGAAGGTAATCATTTCCAAGCCAATGATCTCCAGTGATAAACCCAAAGCCTTTCTTGTATTCAGCCCAAGTGCGATCAAAATTCACACTGCTATTCACAGTAATGTGCTGCACCACGGTCCAGCCTCCCTCCTGCATGGCACAGTAGGCCACAATGGGGGCGTCCCCTGGTTGGATCAGGTACACTCCGTCTCTGGCCTGGCCCGAAGAGGCCATCAGCATTTCATAGCAGTCTCTGGGCATCACTGTTGAGCAATTAAACATCAATCATATCAAAACATACACCAGGCAATCAGAATTACTTTTACAGCCAAGAATTAGGTAAGAAAATTCACAGCTTCTCTTATCATATACATTACACATTGAGTCTATCACTCCATTACTTCAAAAAAGGATAATGTGTGACAGCGATTTCACAACTTTTTAGCTGCTGGCACACTAGGTCTCCAAAAGGAGCTGCGGCAGCTTTGTTTTTGTTTCCTAGTCTTTACACTGCAAAAACCCAAAATCTTACCAAGTGTATTTGTCTTTTTTTCTAGTCAATATATCTCATTAAACTTAAAATAAGACACATTTAGCTACAAAGTAGCATTTCAGTGAGCTTGTTTTTAGACAGTGCATCTTAAAACTAGAGAATTTTCATTTGTTCCAGTGGCAGATTTTTTCACTTAATACAAGATAATTTTTTACTTGAAATAAGTGCAAAAATCCGCCAATGGAACAAGTGAAAATTCTCCAGTTTTAAGATGCACTGTCTAAAAACAAGCTCATATGTCTCACTGAAATGCTACTTAGTAGCTAAATGTATCTTATTTTAAGTTTAATAAGATATTTTCACTAGAAATAAGATAAATATACTTTTTAATTTTTGCAGCGTACAGCAAGGTAACTAGCTTGCTAACATTAGAATCTAGCAAAAAAAATCTTTTCAAATGGCCAAACAACTTCTTTAAACCTACTCCATGTGCAATTTGTTTTTATCTAATTTCAGGACTCCTCAGGTGTTCAGTGAGAGGTTTGCAGTCTGGTAACCAGCAACGCAGGTCGGGAATGTTATTGATGTCTGAAACTTTGCTTACCTTGAGTTATTTTCTACCCAAAGCATCATTAGATTTAAACACAACTGCTGAAAGTCAATAAACAATCAAGTACTTTATGAAAATAATCATTTTATTTATCTGAGGGACAAAATATCGGATTTTCTACTCTGGAAATCTAGTTCATTTTGCAGCTGTTTTGCAGCAATAACTCCAACTACACATTGATGAGCTTTTTTTTAATAGTAGAAAGATAATCTTTCTAATTTAAGCAATGTTTTGAATCTTATTCATCCACAAAAATATTAGCAATAACTTTATGTGAACAGAAAGCTGGCGATGGGCAGCAGTGTTGTTTTGATAGAGCAGTGGCTTTCTACTTGCAGCACTGCTATGCACACTGTTCTCCTTATGATGTTCTTAAGATCATTAATATTAACCAATGTGAGAGAGGCCTTTACTTGGAAATTACCCTCTTGGAATGATCTTGTTGATCAGCTTTACTAGGACGGGGTAACATTTCAGTCCAAAATGTAACAATGTTACATTTAATGTTACAGTTAATCACAGATATGAAAGTATTTTGCAAAAAAAAAAATAAAAAAAAATAAAATGACTCTCCCATCTAGTGTTTTGAAAATTCTCCCAAATTGTGTTCAGTTTTTTTTTTTTTTTTTTTTCAAAATTCTTTC
>VUQR01030029.1:27804-72284 GCA_015108515.1 Hemichromis elongatus
GGGAATAATTTTAAAAAAAAAAAAAAAAAAAAGGGAGCTTAAGGCATTAGTCATCCACAGATATTAGAGTACAGCAGCTTGTATTGAATGAAATTAATCAATCTAGCTGACATCCAACAGAAATGTCTAATGAGGAGGCAATATATCATTGTGGTAATTACTGTAATTACCATAATAACACAGAGTCATCATTTGCACTTAATTGCTTTGAGCAGTATGGGATGGATTCTGGTCACCAGCCTCCTATTCATCACTTCACTGATTAAAGTGAAGAGTATAGTTTTTTCTTTTGTGCCAAAAAACCTAGTTTTGATTCTCTGGATCACCAGCTTTTGATATTTCTCCTTTTTATTTAAATAGGAAATAATTTTCTGAACTTGTTAATTGCTCCTTGATTGAAAATTTAGAAGGAAAGGCAGCACAACTTGGTCTTAATGCCGTGAAGTCATAATGTTTGAATAATGAGCGAAGCGCTGCACTTAGTTATTTTGTAGCAGTCAGTCAAATGTCATTCATAGATTTTGTGTTTGTGTGATTTGGATGCTGGAAAGATTGCCAGTGGGGAAAAAAAAATTACCTCAAATTATTCAAGAAGGCTCATGTCATGCACCGCCATCCTGAGATAATGTTACATTAAAGTCGGTTCAACTGAAAAACCATCCTCGTAATTCAGAGCAAGTTAATGGCTCAGAAAAACAAACATAAAAATCTGACTCTGTAGGAAAAATTTTAAATGCATGAAAATCATATATATTAAAAATAATAACCAACTTCTCCTTGAAATGTAGTTAATTTTTATTCTTTAATAAAAAAACAAACAGTGAAGCTATGTAAATATACTGGCCTTTAAAGGGTTCAAATAATAATAATTATAATTCATTTTTGATCCGTAAATTTCCGGCTAAAGTAGTTTTAAAAGAAGGAAGTTGGCATTTTTTGTCCTCGGGGTAAAGAGTCGGGATTTTTAAGGATCATCTAAGGGTTAAAGTGAAGGAGAGCGAGTACGGCACTTCATCGCAAGCAGTTACACTAGGTTAGATATCGGTGTGGATTTACGTGGTTTATTTATACTTTTACAATAACTCTGTCATCATGTTTGCTGTCGTTCATCATCTAAATCACCAAACTGTTGAAGCGGACTGGTGCAGCGATCACGTCCATGCCGGGAATATGAAAATAGAGAGAAAATGTTTCATTTAGTTCCCCATAATAACAAAAAGCAAGGAAAAGCACGATGATGTAATCCCCTATGAAACTGCAAACTGTCATTTATACATTCCGGGGGTTTGATGATCGGCACAGTCAGACTAGTTGTCTCCCAGGTTCTAGCCTTGCGGTTTTAACTTCATTATGTTTAGCTTCTTTATATCTAACACTAGAATCAAACAGCAAAATGCCAAAACTACGTAAGAGTTTAGCTCTCTCAAAATAACGTCTGACTATATGAATCTAGTGAAGCTGATTAGATGGTACTGTTTGCGGAAACCTGATCTGCACAAAGATCTCCATCTTGTTTTTACACTATGCTGGCAGAGAGTAAAAATCATGTAAAAGATTCTAATCCATAGATTTTTTTGTGCTTGTTTTACAGGAGACTTTGCCTATGATATGCATGAGGTAATTCACCCTTCTGTCTTTCCAGTCTTGTGAAATGGGATCAAACCTGTACCTAGTTTTAATTAAGATGACTGACAGCAAAGTTCTTTCATCGGTACCTTATACTCTTAAAATCACTCTGAATCATCCTAATTCCAATAAGACAGAAGACATAAGCCACTTTACCTTTTCTCTACTGCCCCCTTTCCAAACCACTGTTTGTCCAAAGGGCATGTGAAAGCTTTCAGCTGAGGTCGGGACATTCAGCTTACCATTAGCATCGCTGTGAAACGCCTTAAGCCGGCGGTGAAAGATGAGAGTACGGATTGTGTCGCCCGAGTATTTCATAAATAAGAGTGGTGCTATTTAAAAACCACAGATTTTAAGTCCCAATAACACATTGGCTCATATGAAATCCTCACAGCTGTCACCTTTGATATTAGAGGACATAACCTTGTCTTGGATGCTAATATCATTTTCCCTTAAATAACTTTGTGCGTTATTAATGCTGCTTTTTAATATGGAGAGAATGTTAAACGCAATCATCAGACTGCTGCAAAAATTAATAACCATAATTCATGCGAGCTGTGTTCTTAGCTGGAATGTGCGGGCGCAACCCGCGGCTTCGCTGATATCATAAATAGAAAAGCAGAGGGAGAGAATTTAGCCTGAAAGGTCGTTAATGGCTGTGGCAGGTAAAAGCCATCAGAAGAGAAATGAATCGTGGTGTGCTTTTAAAGCCAGTATTGGGAAATCTAAGACGAACTCTTCAAGTTCCATTGAGGTTTATTTGGTAGCCTTGTGATACATTTCTAAAGCATTCTGGAAAATGGACCGAATGTACAAAAATGAAAGACAGGAAATTATTTGACATCGTATTTAACGGCTCACTGACACGGCCTAATTCCAGGATAATGCCAGGATTGGAGACGAGTTCATGAGGCAGATCCAGTCCATAGCTGCCTACGTGCCCTACATGACCTGTCCGGGCAACCATGAAGCTACATAGTAGGTGAAATTCAGCTGAATCTCTCTGCTGTCTCTCATTTATACGATGCATCCATAGGTGGAAGTAAGGCACACATTCACTACAAAAACACATTCTTTCTCACACAGCGTCTGTTTGTCTGCCGTCTGCCGCCAGCTCTGTTTTTCTTTTTCTTTATATTTGCACCACATTCTGCTCACGGAGCCAGAAGTGTAATTAATGGGTTTTGGATAAAAAAAACAAACAACCCAGCAGCGCATGCTATATTTCAAGGCTAGCCCCGTCAGCTGCAGTTTTTCTTCTGCAAAATAGAGAACGCACTCGGTTCGTCCTGAAAAGTCTTTACTGTACCGTTTGAGCAGATGGGAGCTATTTTTGTCTGCAAAGTCTGGAGCAGCTTTAGGAGCCACCAAGTTCTAAACAAGTCAACACTGTCCAAAACTAACATTTGTCTGACTGGGAATCATCAGCTTAATATCTGTTTTCCAGTTTCCAGAGATGGCCTGCGGCGGTGGTGGGAACTGTCAGGATTTTCACTCAGCGTGTGTGCTCTTTGCATCTGAGTGTGGGAACTTATCTGGATGAAAACACAAGACAAAGCCTTAGTTCAATGGTAAAATCTGAAATTAAAGCAAACCCTTTTATTATTTCCAAACATAAACCCCGAACCATTGCTTCTTCTAGCTTCATTAGATGTCAGGTTTTGCAGCTTTCCCTTATCCTATCTATAACACTTTACTAAATCATATATAATAAAGGCTTTTGTGCTATTTTGGAGATACCGAGGAGTTGGGAGGATTCGGCTTGGGTTAAAGAAACTGTGCTGATGAAAAGATCCATACATAATAAAATAATCTGAAGATTAATTAATGATGAAAATAAAAAAAACAGCCTATAGTGTAATCATGTATGTATAGATATTATTCATTTAGCTTCATAATAACAACTGTAAAAAAAAAACCAACCCATTATTACATTATGTTACTTAACTGTTTCTGTACATTAAATTTCACATTTATTAGTTAAAGTCAGACTAGCGGACATTCATATGGTTTTTATCTTGAGGATCAGCACCGAACGGATCCCTGAATTCCAGCAACATCTGCTGGAGTTAGAAACATTCAGTGGTGTCTGATCCTGCACCATAATATTGACTTGCTGCTTCCATACGGGGACAGTTTTCACTCGCTTGGCTTTGCCATGTGTAATAGGACTACCGCCTGCCTCTTTATTAAGGCGCTGCTAACAGTAGTCTCTTTTTCTTGGCGCTGCATCCCGACATAAGAGCCTGATATGAAGAACCATCTCGGTGCATTACATAACCAGAAATGCAGCTCCCGACACCCCCCCAGCCCCACCTTCTTCTATACCTAAATATGTGTTTCGTTCTGCGGTGTCGCTCAGAATCCAAGTATACCCAGCAGCTCGGCCCTGCTTTTCTTCCTCATTTTCTGTTGTGCTCTGTCTCACTGTACTTCTCTGTTACTCTCGCTTTCCAACCTCAAAACCTAATGGGTGAAAGGCGATTAAAACGGGGCCGACCGCAAACGTTTTTCAGTCAGCATTCCAGCTGCATGAGAACAGCGGGTCCACAGAAGATGCTAAGGCCCCAGTCAAGACTGTCTTTGTTCAACCAAGAACAGCACATAGTTCAATAGTCTGAAACAATGTCCAGTGACAGGAGCTGGTGATATGCTCTGTGAATATTACAACTGGCTCCTTTAAGTTGTCATACTGCCCATCAGATGATGAAAGGAAAAAGTTGATGAGCAGGGAAAATCTTATTGGGCCATTTTAAGGAGAAAGGTTATTCTCAGCTTGACATCCAGCAGATTTCTATCTCAATGTTAATTTTAAAAAACACACATTTAAGCTGGAAAGATGACAATCTGACTTAGAATGACTCACATATTTTGCCGAACTCCCATACAGATCAATGACACAAATGTACGCTTGTCGTCTCTGTACTAAATTACATTTCCACTGTTGAACTACAGGCTTGACAGCTTGTTTTTGATGTAGTGTCTGCCAGCGAATACCTTCCCCATGTCTAAAAATCCAGTGATTAAAAACCAAACAAAACAAAAGAACTTTTGTCTCTGTGCTCCCAGATCCTTGAAATGCCTGCTGATACCCTTTGTAGCCACAAGATGGGAGTATGAACTTACATTAAGACTCTTCCTTATTCAGCACAATGATCAGATTTGGCTGTGAAATTTCAATTATAACGTATTTTTTCGGGATAAAGAGATCATCCCTCACCTTTTACTTTAGTGTGAATGACTTTAAAAAATGTATGTTATCTATACTAAAAGATGAAAAAAAAAGTCCTTTATATAAAAACTTTGAAATGAAATTTGTACCTGTAGCTATTTTTCAACGTTTTTGAAGGTGCCATCAGTAGGATCAGCCTGCCGATTATGCACATAAAAATGATGAAATGATGTTGAAACAAGTGGCTCACAGACTGACCTTTGCTGGGTTATCATGCTGACCATTTAAACCTGACCTCGGTGCCCACCCAAACTACAGGTGACATTACTTTAAGACTTATTCAGCATTAGTTAGGAGCTCTGTGATCCTCCTTTTGTGTCCCTATTCCTGGCCTTTAACCTCCGACCCTGCTGTTCTCAAGTTACCCCTAACTCAACATTACCCCAAGCCCTACATTAAACTTGTCAATTCAGGGATCTGCTACCCTACTCTGGCTGCTGCCGAGGAAATTGCCTCTTTTTTCCACCTCCCTTACGTAAGATAAGAAAATAATTGTTCCCATCACCTTGCTTAGTTAATGGCCTGTTAAGAAGACTGGCTCCTGCCTTCTTGCTTATATTAAAAACTGTTAAAAGAGGCTGACAGATTGGAGTCTGGGAGAGCTTTCCATGAAAGAATTTTTTTTTTTACCCTTTTGCTTTGTAAAATTTGGAGACTGCTGCTTTGATAGTGTTTTAGCAGCTCTTGAGTTTCCAATTAATATGTGTCTGTTTCATGTAGTGCAATGAGCAGCGATGGACTGATCACTCGAAGTGTCCGGCTATATCGAGATCAATAAAAACCGCCATGACTCGGCGGTGAAACCAATGCAGGACTACCTCAAATCTGGATTCCTCTGATGACTGCTGGATGTAAAATTACAGCCTTCTTTTAAAACGATGTCATGGTTTTTGGAGGGGTATATTTAGAGACATGTTTTCTTGATTGACAGCTGTGGCACTCTCGGTCATGGTGGCTCCTACTCGCTTATCCCATGTCCGGCCCCACCCAGGCTCCCTCATGTTGACCAGAGTTTGATTATCTGGCTCCACTTGCTGACCATGATTTTAAGCTTCAGAGTATTCCATCGCTAAGCTATAGGTTGATGTCGCAGAGGCTACTTTGCGTTTCTGCCCAGCCTTTAATTTAGAGAGGGATCCTCTGATAGCTCACATGTAGCAGTGTTTATAGTTCCTTAAAATATCTAAGACCTTCCAGGAGGTCTCAGAGGTTGATGGTTGTTTTCATCCGATGAGGTATAACTCCCAAGTTTTCGGCCAGGTTTGGATGACAAGTGAAAAAGCACATAAATCAAAAGAACTGCACCAAATGCAGGGGCCTTTTTTCCACAAACAGCTGGTTTATTGTATTTTAGAGAAAGCTTGGGATTATCTTAAATCTATTCTGAATGGATTGCAGCTTTTCCAGGCGCTGGTATAATCACCTCAAACTATGAGAAAGCAGCAGTCTGAGGTGCTAAGTGTTGGTTCTTGTATATTCAAGGAATGCTGAGTGCACAATCAGTCCCTCTCACTTCATTTCTTGCTATGTTGTTTGTTCACAGCAACTTCTCCAACTACAGGAATCGCTTCAGCATGCCAGGCCACACCGAGAGCCTGTGGTACAGGTAAGGGAGCTGCTTTAACAGCCATCGATCTTAATGCACCGAAGCAATACGGAGGCATGTCATTGCAAGCCTCGTGATGAGTAATTCATCGATTTCTAACAGTGGGCCCATGTGAAGTATCATGTTAAGTGTGTCAAACCTCCTGCTGTATTTCAGTAAGCATTAATGAGCTGCTACAGTCAGCAGAGGAGTATAGCGCTCTCTTAGTCTCCTATCTCAGACACAGAGACTACACAAAGGAGCTATACATCTGACAGGTGTGACTCATTGCCCACCACAGGCCTCCTTCTGTCAGACAGTAAGATAATACAGTACATTGCTACACCACAGGCCAGCTGCCCACTCTCTGGGCAGGGCTGCTGGCTGAGAGCCTTTTACTCATGTGCACGGTCAGGAGGCAAAGAGAAACTCAATCCAGGCAACCGACTGCAACTGGAAATTGTTCATAACATTAAGCACACATGTACAGTGGCACTCTTCCATTAACCCTACAGCACGGACGTGTAAGCACCCACAGTACAGTGCGGCCTTTTAAAGAGCAGTTTAGTCTATTTTATAACAACATGCCAGTGACGCAACGTCGTCTGGATCTCAGAGTATTTTCACACTTTGCGGTTGATCGTGAGACCTGTTATTGCTTATTGATGACTTTTAACACGCTTCCTCTCCTGGGTCAGTGCTGTGTATCATTTTAACACTGTCTCCGCAGCTGGAACCTGGGCTCAGCGCACATAATCTCCATTTCCACCGAGGTTTACTTCTATCTTAAATTTGGCCAGGACCTCCTCTTCAAGCAGTACGAATGGCTGGAGAAAGACCTGGAGGTTAATGACCACAACACTTCCATCTGTCGATTGTGGCTAAGTGCTTTCTTTTGTTCCCACGCTTGCTTTTGACCTCTCTTTTTTCTCATTTTAAGACGATGTTATCTTTCAAGGTCATTTTATATTTTCAGTTCTCATTTCACTGAAAATAAGACCGCATTACTAAGTTTGTTTCACTGTCACATGTGTGGCTCCCCTTTTGTTTAAACTAGGAGGCCAACAAGCCCGAGAACAGAGCAGCGCGCCCTTGGATCATAACCATGGGGCACCGGCCCATGTACTGCTCTGATGATGACCAGGATGACTGTACCAAATTTGAATCCTATGTATGTAAGAGTGTCGTTTGCATATGACAATATTAAGCATTCAGATTAGTCTGAATCCTGAGCTTTGATTCACATAAGCTGGGCCCATTATTTAAACCTTTGACTATGTCTAAAATTGTGTTTATCATTATATGAACATACTGGCTGAATATTGTCTAGCTTAGTAAAGGGTGATAGTGCCACTCATACCAGTGCCTTGCGGGGTATGAGTGTGGTGTTGTTTAGACTCTTTATTAGTAATTCACTCTATAGGAGTGATGTAATTTTACTACTACAAACGTCATGTTGTCATTACCTTAAAATACTGTGAGACTCGGCTTTAAAGAAGCTGCTGTTAATTGGGAGTTGTGTTCCCGGTTATGTAAACAGCAGCATATTTGTGTTGTTAAATGCTTTATTTTTATCACATAATGTTATTTGCAGGATTTATTTTCACAGCCTTGCTTTACACTTAAATTGCCCCTGCTAGGAGACATGACAAGCACGTTGCAGACTGGCCAGTCCACAGAACCCATAAGCAGCACGGCGTGCTGTCATAATCACTGTAATTTGGAGCAAATAGTTTCCACCGAGTCTTGCTTCCCTCAACACTTGGTGCCGTTGAGAGTGAGGCTGGCACGGGTAATGGATGCCTGCCAGATAGGTAGTGGTTTGGATGTTAATGCCAATTCATATTGTTATTATACCTCTCTCTTATGTCTCAGGTCCGGCTGGGAAGGAATGACACCAAACCACCGGCTCCGGGTCTTGAGGATCTATTTTACCGCTATGGTATGCTACCTAGTCTGTGTGCTACTAACGGGTGTTTAATATTGCAAATTTGCACACTTAGACTAATGTCCTAACTGCAGAATGAACCAAACACCTTCTGTCTGGCTAAAATGCTAGCAGTGCGTTTTCAAAATGTTTTTCCTGTATTACGTTTCTCAGTCTTTTGGCTTGTTGGTTTTAATGATTTGATTTGTGGTGAATCTCTTGACATATTTTGTTTCTCTGAGCATAAGGTTTTGTTGTGTGTTGAGAAATCTGCAAATTAACTAGGCACAGGTTCTGAGGAACTTTCAGTTGCACCTCTGAGCTGTTTGTGTGTGCTTCTCTTCTATGAAAGGTTGTTTTTTTCCCCCACAGGAGTGGATGTGGAGTTGTGGGCACATGAGCACACATATGAGAGGCTGTGGCCTGTGTACGGTGATAAGGTCAGCTGGTGCATTGTTAGTTCACCCCATCCCTTCATCCGTGCATGCCCCTGTTGTGAACTAGCGTTCCAAACTCACTGTGCTTCTCTCCTTAAAGGTATTCAATGGGAGCAGAGAACAGCCTTACGTGAACCCCAAAGGTCCAGTCCACATTATCACAGGCTCTGCTGTGAGTAGTTTCACATCACTGTGTCACTGTTAACATTTTTGTGTGGAGGTCAGTGCACAAAGTGACAGTGAAGTCAACAAAAATGCCGTTATGTATGGTAAACAGCTCTGTCTGCGCAGCAGCTGGTCTGCTACATGAGTTTAGTACCATCTGTTCCTCTGGTTAACTCTTTTCTGATGTGGTGGTGAACAGTGCAGAGTACACTTTGTCATCCAACCACAGAGGGATTAGTCATTGGGATATTAAAATGCAGACAGACTCGCACCGAGGCACAGCCGCAGTTGTAAATGTCAAACAGGGCTTTGTGGACAGAGTCTGAGGAAGGCATGTGGCTCCTATCTTAAAGGCTCAGTGTAATTCCTGGTGAATCTTCTATAGGGCTGCAGAGAGAGGACTGACAAGTTCAATCCAAACCCCAAAGAGTGGAGTGCTTTCCGCAGCACAGACTACGGCTACAGCCGTATGCAGGTGGTCAACAGCACGCACCTGTACTTGGAGCAGGTGTCTGATGACCAGGTGAGCACACTATGAAGAATGTGTGAATGTGATTCATTTTACGGCCAAAGAATATTGCTCAGACGATGACAAAGACTTTTCTGTGTGTTTCAGAATGGGAAGGTGATTGACAGCATATGGGTGGTGAAAGAAAAACATGGCTTCTCTGCCTGGGTATGAAGACTGTCTTTCTTAAAGAAAAATGCACTTTGAGCTTAAAACAAGTACTTTTCCCCTACAAACTAATTATGCAGTGATGATGAAAGTCATTCCTGCTCGTTTGATTTTACTGAGCCTTATGTCATTTAAAAAAAAAAACACCTAGCTGGACACACTACTGTAAATTTGCTGTATATAATGTGACTGTAATTTTCTGAAAGGTGTTCTGATTTTTTATGAACTTTGAAATAAAAAATGAACATTGAAATAAAAAATGCCTTATGTCTTATGTTTCACTTTTTGATTTTCTCACTGTAATTCATTCACTGCAGTAAGCTTCAGTTGCTAGTTGAAGGTAGATGTTGGTCCCTTTATTTCTGCCTGAATCGGGACAGGATGAGTCTGGCAGACAAAAAGCTGCATTCCCCTTAGAGAATATTTTTCATTTCAAAAACCTGCAAATGCACTTAGACAGATCAGCTCTCTTCTCTATCAGTCTATCAAGAGGACAGATTCTCCCTCGACTAATCCTGTCAGGTTATTGGAACCTTATTTGATAGCCCATCTGTGTGGCCGTCAGACAGAAAGACACATGGAACCTCACGCCTGCACAAAAGCACGATTATGCAACTCAGGGATGCTTGTGGCTTTGGCTAATGCAGAGTGAGACAAAGCACTTTCTCCAGAATGTTTCTCATGCCGTGACACTTACCACTGTGGCGGTATTAGTTCCTAATAACACCATGCGGCTTCTGATGGCTCTGGCAGACAACCATTGCACATCTGCACAGATCTGTGTGTTGAGCCGTCTAGCTGTCTGTTAGCGCCAGAAGGATCTCTCTGTACAATTCTGTTGACACAACATGCTCTACATGCAGAAACTCAGCGATCCATGAACGCTACACACGACGTATCATACGCCATTGTATTTGTAAGACGCTTTCATCCAAAGCACATGCAATACAACGTGGGGATGAACTAGTTTTATTGCAGACAAATGAAGGACTTAACAAAGAAAAGAGACAGTGACACAAAAATCAGGCGTCTAGCGTGTCGATAAATCCAACCAAGGATTTGCAGTGGTGTCTGGCACAGGAAAAAAGACACAGGGGAACAACGATCACACGTCACATGCTTTTTGGCATGTCTACCCACTGCTAACTGCCGCTCACACACAGCTTCACGACTGTATACATTTCTTTGTGGAGTAGGCACTCCACCATGGAGTTCCTAACTTTTGACTTTCTCATTCCATGCTCAGTATTGTTGTACCCCACAGCAGGAAGAGAAGGAGGCGCTTAGTGAGTACAGGCTGTCTAGACCAGCTTGGAGCTCGAGATCACATATAAATAACCAAATATATATTGATCCAGCAAGACTTTGTTGTTTTCCAGACATTTGTTTATGTGCAACATATGATGTAACACTGGATGGATGGAAAATTCTTGCCCTAAATAATGAGCAAGTCCTGTGGCGAACACATTCCTCATCATTTAGTTCACGTGATTTCCTTTTCTTTGATCGCAATCCAGGAAAAAAAGACCAAGAAGAAAATAATACGTGACTTTAGACTGCACGCTTGTTGCTTGAAATATTGCTTGAAATATGGCACACAGAGGCACAGCGGGTTTCTAATGTTGTGGTCAAGGACTTTTGTTAACAGATATTAATTCTTATCTTAAATCTTACATGCAAAATATCTTTTTAAAGGTGAAATTGTCAGCATGACAGAAATCACATTAATTTGGTTATTTTTAAGGAGACTTAAGGAGACCGATAACAACCATTTAAAATGCCTTGCTGCTCACCGATCGTTTAGATAAGTGGGTGTGTTGTAAACAGCAGTGCAAGAGGTCAAAGGGCTACAGTATGTGTTACATTTGACTGGAATTTGCCCTGTAACTTAGGTGAAGTTCATGGCAAGTTGATGTCTCGTTAGATAACTAACCTTTTCGGAGACATTAGCATGACCACTCAGTATTCAAACTTAACTCCATCACAGCAGGCTAATTCTAATGATACACAACATCTATTTATCCAACCCCAAGCTTATTGGTGAGTAAACCCTGAAAGTAATGAACTCTCCTTTGACCACATGTGAGATTTAGAAAGCCGATGTCTCTTTCTATAAAGCAAAAAACTGTGAAGCCTCTTTAGAAGACTCTCAAAGTGTTCTTCAGCTAAATTCTGTGGCTTACCAATATTATTTATCTGTTTTCAGAATCTCGAGTAGCTCTCACTCTCAACAGCAAGCTTCCTCAGGAGACAGAGGAGAGCTTCTGTGTGGTATTTCTCCCCACGGGTGATCAAGGCCCGGCAAATGATCATAGGGAGACTGGGGACATGTGTAATGAATTCAAGCTTTAGATGCTGGATCTTGGAGGTATTTCATCAATCCAGAGGCTCACTGCTCCTCCAAAACCAAAGTGCCGGTATTAAGCAGCCTCAGACCACCACCAACGCAACAGCCAGTACAGCCTGCCCCGGCACATTGCGGCACATTCTTACCATAATTCCACCCTTCACATAAACACCACAATAACTTACAGGGCTTGGCAACACAGCATCAACAGAAACAGGAGATGTGAACCCTGTCTATTGCCACAGTAAATCTGGACTAAACAAGATAGCACCCGTGCTTAAACAGCTCTGTTATTGTAGTTGCACAAAGTGAAGGAGGGAAAATATAAAGCACATTTTCTCCAAAAGAAAAATGTAAACCAAAATAGATCAGGCTGGGCGTTTGATGAAAGTAATATTTCTGAAGCCATGAAGAGCAGGTTGGCTGGGTTGAAATAACACTGAAAGTGAAGTTTAAAGCCCCAAACTGATAACCCCCCCTTTGGTGCCCAACAGCGTGCACTCTGTCGCCACAAGATGTCTGAATTAAATTAATATAACAAGGTCACACACACACACACACACACACATCAATTTTGTAACTGGTTATGCAACTCAGGGCCACGGGGGAGGTTAGAGGAACACTCAGCACAGGTCCAGCACAGACAAACAAAAAGCACACGCATGCCTATGACTAATTTAGAATCACCTTTTAACCTAAGGGCCCAGCTGCGCAGGAAGTTCAAACCCAGAACCTACTTGCTATGAGGCAACAACGCTAACCACTCCGCCGCTGCCAACACTAAGAAAACATGTACATTGAAAGTGTGTTCGGTTTTTATTGATCACACCATAAACTACGACTCAATATGGCAGACGCTGTTCAAGGGTTACCATGTTGAGGTTTTTCCTGGCTAAAGTGCGATATATCATCAAGAGAAATAGTCCGTGTTAGCTTTATTACCTGATTTCTGTGTATTTTAATCTAGTTTATGCAGTTTATATTGTTGGAAGGCCTAAACTGCTTTGGTAGGTGCCAGAGTTCTTATGTACAGGAAAAGCGCACGTTTAGCTTTAGCTAAAGGAACATTTTAAAGCAGTGATACCAACCAGCTAACAAGTTCTTTCGGTTGTCTTTATTGTGATTAGCTAAGCTAGGTGGTAACTGAAAACGAACCCAGAATGCATGTGTCAAAAACTAGAGCAGGAATGGCTGAAAGCAACCACCTTCAAACTAGTTAACTGCCCAACAACAACAACAACAACAACAAAATTTGTTCCCAACAGATAATTTCCCAATCTGAGACAAACAAACACACTTAGCCTTAGAGTTGTACATTGTGGGTAGATGTTTACTAGGATTCACTTTAGATAAAAGGAGTCACTGAATTTGGAACATTAATAAGGAAGTTATGTGAGAAATGTGGGTAGTATTATGCTAACAGACATTCTGAAAAGTCTGCTCCATTTTCTAACTTATTCGTGTACAAATTTACAGAGGATCTTTGTCTTTGCAATGTACCCATACCTAAATAAGCAAACTGGCTGGGTAGCAAATACATTTAAAATATGGACTCTTCGCATGTTCTCAACAGCCAACATCAAGCCAACCTGAGACTGCTCAGTCTACAGTACGTGCAAACTTTGCGCCAAGGGGGAGAGGATCAACTCATTAAACCCGAGTCTCAGCACTTTAATAGGCCTTCATAGTTGTGACGACAGCCGTATGCTTTCAAATTGGCTGCTGTTGGCATGCAGCAATGGGACATGTCACTTGGTTCAAGAAGTCCATGTTAGGGTCTGTTAAGTTCCCCCAAAATTTTCATTCATCTGCCTGCATAGTTTGGAGTAGCTAAATTTGTTAAGCTTAATCTGTTTAAACTATGACGTCAGACTTGTTGCCGGTGGCTGATTCCAAAGAAAGCCTTTCGGAGCTGAAATGAGCGAGATTAGGCACTGTTGAATTCACTCATTTTATTTTCCACAGGGGTCTGTGTTGTTGGAGGGTATTGTACTGTGCATCTGCCGTATATCTGTCCAGTGGTCAAAGCTACATTTTGTTGAATTTCTTTTGGCTGGCATGGCTGAAGCCTTTTCCCTTTAGCTTGTGTTTATGTAAAGACACAAAGATTAAGGTTCCCATCTGCTTGGTTTAGACAAATTGCACAGTGCAGCTATCTTCTTTCACAAGCTGGCACTGCCAACCTAATACTCTCACTGAATGCAGTATGTTGTTGAGAACAACGCCAGACTCATTATTACCTATTTTCGGTCACATGCTAGGCAGTCAGCCAGCTTTTACTGTGATTACCTATATCTTCTTGCATTCAAGTACCATTAAGACATTTGATTGCTTGGACTTTTGCTAACAGTGTAATATAACTAGCAGTTCTCTGTCAGTGCTGCACTTACTGTTGAATCTGTACATGAGTGAAGTCTTTGTCTTTTTAGGTACAAAGCCATCACTTTGTCCACAGTGGCGATCTGAACTATAATGAAGTCAGTGGGTGGGTTATATGTCCAATGCTTTATGGCAATAGTAACACAAGAATTCAGACAGAGATCTGGTTTTAAATCAATTTAGACAGGAACACAGGTAAGGAGGTAGGTTTTTCAGGTATCTGTAATTTTATAATTAATTTTTACAAATTTTACTTTAACCTTAACGATTTTTGCACAAATATCTGTAATCTGTATTTCTTTTATTTTTTATTTTTAAAAACAGGCTTGTTACTTTGAACTAATTAAACTGATTCAAGTCTAAGTGTAGGGAATAATAACACATCAGACAATGGTGTGTTCATAATCAGTGGTTATTACTGCACATGACAAGATGAAAAAAAACAAACCCCAACAAACATATAATTTAGCCATCATTTATAACACTATATTTAAGGTAGGCCAAAAAGTAGGCCAGAATGATCCAGAACAGTGTTTTTGCAGATGTTTGTGCAGATGTCCATAAGTTATCTAGCTAGCGTAACAGAAGAGGAGCATAACCTTTATTAAGTTTTGTGTCATTCCAACGGCTCAAAAAATATCAGCAAACACACAAATGTCTCCTTGCAGTTTGTCACACAGTGTGTCTGTTAGCTACAAGTACGGCTGCTGTCTTTCCCAGGAAGAGAACAGAGTACGAGATAACTTCACTCAGAGATGGAAAAAGATGTAAGGAAGGTGAAACAGGAAGAAGAGAGAATTTTTTTTTAAAGATAAGGAGTGCTCAGTGACAATTTATAATCTGAAAATTTAAAGCTTACATTTATTCATTTATTGTATTGTGTTAGGCTGTGTGAAATGTCTTGCAGAACAAACTGAGGTATCCTAACGTTGTGTTGCGTGGAAATACTGGGCAGTTTAGTACAATTTAGTACAATTTCCTGCAAGCTAAAGTGGTTAGCTTGCAGCATTGTGGTTAAGTTTACATGCTGAACTGGTACAGAGCAGCTGTGGTGTTCATGGTCAGTCTTAGGTTACATCAGAGGTAGCTTATTTCTTTATCTTAAGCTGATGCTGATTAGATTCACTCACAGAATCATGCAAACCTTATACTGTCTAAGGCTTGGAAATCACCTCATGGCTCTGCTTATATCTTGAAATCCCAAAATCCCACTTTAACCCCTGACTATACTTATTTTTCTGTTTAGCTGTGGAGGAAAGCGCTTACCTACACCATATTTTTCTTAATTCCCTTTGTTACTTTCTGTTTGTGTACTACACAACGGTGTTCAAACTGTGTGAATTAACTAGAATTAGAATTAAAATAAAGTTTGTATTCTCTTCCATTAATATTATCTTATTATCATATTAATATGTCATGAAGTTCAGTTAACTTTTCACAAAGATAGTAGGTAGAAATGCCCTCCAAAACTCTAATTTATACTTTTATACATGGAGTACATTTTAGAGCCTTTACTTTTTCACTTTCAATTGAGTAAAGATGTTGAATGAATACTTCAGTTTTTACTGAAGTATTTCTTGAATGAAGAATGTCAGTACTTTTGCTACCTCTGGATAGGAATGACATGATTAATGGTTGTAATGGGTTTTGCACTTTTAAACTCTTATCCCCTTAAAAATCTCACATACGGGGCCTTGGGTCTTTTTGAGTGGTCACAGGCTGCCAGGCGCATGTATAGGCCCTACTTCATATTCCTCACATTAGGAAACAAATAAAAGGGTAGAAACCACAAGACCTTTGGGGCATTTTAAGCACATGCCTGCTGCTAGTATTTGACACTACAATCACCCAGTGGTAAGCAATCCCAGCAGTACCCAAAGGAAATTATTTAGCTTTGTAGGAGTGTTATGACAAGAACACAACCTGACTCTAGACGTAAGACAATATTTCAACACCTTATTTCCCATTGGGAGTTCATGCAGGTTATTACTCAGTAAACTTCACTTTTATTGAGAATGCTGGTAGGGAGGCCTATACTGAGGGATCTTTCAGCACTCAGCAGAGACAGCAGTGTCTCACACACCAGTCAAAGCTTGCTTTTTCCTTATCCACCTTAGGTGAGTCTGGCATAAAAGGCTCTTTTCTCACTTTGACTTCATATGTCAACAAGGCAGGCCTCCCCTGACTTGGAGGAGATTCAGATGGCCACAAAGGTGTGCCCTGTGTGGCCTCTGGCTTTGGCCAACATGTTGGCCAAAAAAAGGGTGCATGCACGACTGGTGTGATGCCTGCCATTGGGCAAACGATAAAAGAGAATAAGATGTGGCATCTATATTCTCAAAGCCACATTTCAGACTGTAAAAGTAATCATCGTGGTGTCCAGTGTTGCTTTTAAAAGCATTTAGACCTCTCTACCGAAGGTATGGTGGTTTTTAGCATTTATTAAGGAATCAGAGAATCACATAAATGCATAATGTAGATCTCCGGTGTATTTTGGAAAAATAAAAATCCCTTACTTACCAGCTACTACTACACCGCTACTAAAACACACATGTATCAAATCACAGAACACAAAGCATTCAGAAAATTTGACCTGCATAGCATATGGTTTTGCCATGAGAGGACACTGATGCTCTTGGTCTGACGACATGTTACAACTGGACTCAGACAGAAAGGTATGTCCTCCGTCTCGACCTGTGAGAATACTTCAGAACTCTCAATGTAGGCCATCTGGATCATTCTTTGCACTTTATGCGATGGATGAAACGTAGGTCAAAGTTTCCCCAAAATAGCTCTATAACTATTGGAAAGAAGTAGTATTTCCTTAAGTCTTGCTCGGACTGCTTGAGTGAAATGTCGTCACATCACACAAGGCATTCAGGTCCCGTTTATGATAAATAGTAAAAGGTTTGATGACATCAAAATGTTTCAATCAAGAACTAAGATCAAGTTAAAAATTCAGTTCTTTTTTTCAGTTTTCTACGCGGCCCCACAACACTGTTATTCTAGACTCGTCGAGCCAGAAAATACGTAAGGAATCAGTTTCAGAGTAAATGCATGAAACCAAATTTAAACCGTACACTAACAACACATTACATTCCTCTTGGGTGATAACAGAAACAGGTGGATACAGTTTTTGCACTCTTTCAAGCCAAGGGAGATAACACAAACATGACTTGAAGTGTTTATTCTGCCTTACAGTAAGTCTGTTTGACCAGCCGTTAAATGGACCAACGCGTGACCACGGGCAGAGAGAAGCAAATCATCCCGTGGCTGGGAAATGATTCCGTGCGGCCACTGAGCGTCAGAGGAGCTTGTTTAAACAGACCCAAATTGAGAGACTTAATGATCATGCTGACAGCAGTCAAACGACATGTCTATTGAAGCTGGTGTGCCGCAGATGAGAATCATGCAGCTGCTGAGAGAAAGGAAGGCATGTTGCGGTCGCCGTCTCTTTATGCAAGTTCCAGAGAAAAGAGGCGTGCAGGGTTCATTTTTAAAACTGACTTCAATATTTGTTCTCTCACCAAACCTAAACCAGCAGAATAGAGGATATGCAGTCCCCGTGGAAGCCTGCTGTGTTATTCCTGCCACCTCAACCCTGTTCTACCATTTGCTCTAATGTCATCCCAATTAGACATCGGCATCCGGACACAGAAAAGCTCAGACTAAAAGCCAGTTATTTGTTTTGTAAGGTAGTGGTTTGCATTGGATTCTAAATGTAATCACACCTTTTTTTAAAGCACTTTTTGCTGATATGACATTTCCCCGAAAACCCCAGGTTTTCTTTGCACGTGCCTAACATGTGATGTGGATATGCAGAGAAAGCAGCAGAGGGAAAAGACTTACAGGTCTGTCTGTATTCTAAAATAAAAAGAAAAACTATTCCAACTGAATTCATCTTTGGGAAGAAGCCACTTTCTTGCTATTCTTGCTGGATAATTTTGAAAGGATCCTTGGAAAAACTTCATAGGCTTTGAGCTGCCCTCTGGGTGTTTCTAATGTTCATACCCAGCATTCCCTGGGCTTTAACTATGCTGAGGCTGCATAGTGTGTGAAATGTTCTCAAGTCTTTGGGCCTCTTTATCTGATAGAGACTTGGTCTGCTGCCTCTAACTTAGACCAGGCCAAAGCAAAGACGACAATCCAGATATCAAAGGCTCTGAAGAGTCTCTGTACTATGTGTTCTTAGGAAGGGTTCACTTCGGTTGGTTATGCAACCAAACATGTTCATTACCATAGATGTTTTCTTTTTCTATTCAATATAAGACTAGCATAACGTATTAAATAATACTATCCTCTATATTTGAAATGGAATATTCTTCTTTATAATTTAAATAATGATGATCAGGTTTCTAGAAAATGATGTGTCAAACTCAGAAAATATTAGAAAAAAAACAAACAGGACACTAACCTCTGTGATTCCCTGACGAACAAATGCAATGCACAAAATCTTAGTGTGGGCTCACTGTGAAAACCTTACCTTACCATCCAACCATCACCATCTCAGTCGGACTGGACATTAATCCTTTAACCTGATAACTCCCTGATGCCCCGTCTGTCTGGTATCCTATTGAGTCATGTGAAGCTAAAGCTCTCCTATCCTCCACATTTCAGCACATGAGAGAGTAAGATAAAATATATTAGGAGGGAATACTGGCCATCCTTTCTACTGTGGTTATAGAGCAGTTGCTTTCTGAATAAGGTCACAAAAGTTATTGTGATGAAACCCTCTCTCCCCAGCTTGTAGAAATCTGTTTTGTTTTATCTCAAGGGTCAAAAAGTGTTTGTTCCAGACTACAACAGCACAACCCTGCTTTTGAAGGAATGAATTCATAGAGACATTTAATATTATTCCTCTAGTCCATTTTGGGCATCCCACTGATATCTCATGTGGGATGCACATGATGGCTCAGACATGAAGAGGAGCAGTAAGCTGAGTAGCAAACAGTACGTCTGACCGAGCGACTTTCCCAAGCCCACAGGAAGTGATGGGAAAAACAAGGGGCAGAGGCCCGTCCTTTTTCTTCTAACACAGTCGTCTTATATCCCCTCCGTGTCTAATTTTAGCCTCGTCAGTCTCAGTCTGAAACTGGCATTAGGTGAAGTACGGGTTTAGCATTAGGGTGAAATATTCCTCCTGTGTTTGGTTTCGTAGTTCCTGTCTCTGCTCCGTGTGTCCACATAATCTGTCTCCTCTGCGGTATGTAAACTATCTTCGACAGCACTTGTTTTTTTGGAAATTTTCTCTCCACAAACACACATTCTCCAAATGTAGTGATTACAAAAAGGTCCCATCCTACCCAGAGCTACAGATCTTATAATTATCCTGACAGTGAAAAACGTTGATAAACACTACAATTAGGATTCTATGAATAGGAAAGGTTTCATTTGCATAACGCCCCTTCTAAACTTCACATGTCCATGTTCAAAAGTGACTTTTGATGTAAGTTCGTGTGGCCCGTCATGCACACAGTCCTGTCAAGTACACACATGTGGAGTGTCTTCTCAGTTGCAGCGTAGATTCCGGCCTTTTCGACGGCTGTGATGGATCCAAACACGGGTCAGTCAATCAGTCTGTCAGCCAGTCCTGCAGAGAGGTGTGATTCACTCCTTTGCGCTGCATGACTCAAAGCCCTCTCTTCCCTGCCCCCTCATGTCCCCCCTCTTTCTCCCACTGTCCTGAGCGGTCTTGAGCTTGCCATTTGACCTGCTGCCAATTTAGATCTTCTCCCCCAAGGGTCAGCTGTGGGCTTGTATACAGCATTTCTGCATAGCAACAGTCTGTTGACTTACACTCTGAGGAATGCAGAAATGACAAACAGGTGGCAGTGGACGTGGACCGATTTGTAACTTTCCATTAAAATGACACGTTGCACTTTTTCCCCACGGTGATCTTACATACTTTTAATTGATAGTTGAGGTTTTAAATCACTCTGATACCGGCACAACACTGTCAGCTCTAGCGAGAATTAACACGTGCAGGTTGTTGCTTTTGGAAGGTAAAGAATGGACTCTTTCATAAAGTGGCTTTGAAAAAAAAAAAAAAAAAGACTTGAAATTCCTTCAAATTGGTCCAAAAATGAAAAAGAAAAACAGAAGTTGCCATGTCCAGCTAAAGTATCACACAATGACTGAGCGCGAGTGGGTGGTTCTTCTGCCAGGCGTTAAAGAGGACCAGATGACGGGGTGAACGCGTTTTCGGCCAAGGGCTTGCTGGTATTTTGTGAGAAGATGGGAAAAGAGAAGCAGAGCTGCAGATGTTGATGCATCTTGAGCTGACATGAAGTCATATTTCTGCTTGTCTCAATTCACATTAAGCACCGACTGATGGCGATCAGACAAGATGGGCTCCACGGCCCGTCGAGCCTTTGTCGGTTCCTGTATTTACTGATCTCTCCGGGCCTTCCACTGCATCGTATTTATAACGGGGTGCGAAGTGATCCCCTGGACGGTGCAGACTGAGAGGGAAATGAGGTTGAAACAAAATGACCTCAGATTCTAAGAACTAAAGGAGTTTGCCCCGAGAGTTTTCCAATGAGACAGATTCTGCCCCGAGGGTCTGTGAAACAGCTTTCCTGTTCCTCTCCTCGTGAGCTTTGAAATCATTTTCCCACTTTCTTTGCAAAGTAGAATGTAAGGCTGTAATAAAAGCAGTCACTAAAGTCAAACAAGAAGGAAAGTGAGGCTGGCCAGTGTACAGACGCATGGTGTCATGTAGGCTCGGGAGCCAAACACCACAGAGCAGCTCACGCAGGGAGGGGCGTCCGCTCTCTGCTTATCCCACAAGAACCAGAAAAGTCCCCTTAAACATTTGCACAGGACCACATAAGCTTTGCTGTGACGCTTTATCAGTACCTGTTCTTAATGGGGATCTCTACCCCTATCGACCACCCCAAGTCAAAAATCACACTCAAGCGATGGTCTTGAGTTAATGGCTGAAAAATTACGTCTGAACAATCGGGATCCACATGGAGAATGGCAAGGCTAAGCCCAGACACCGTCATTAAATCCAGGCTGAAGTAAATGGTAATTATTGGTAACTCTCATCATAGTTTCTTCAGAGACGTTATCTGATCCAAACCGTAAATCTGTTTACAGCAGTGAAGGATTTCTGGCATAGGTCGGAAAACGTTCTAATCAAGGAATGACATGTTCCCCTGTGTTTTCATATGGAAACTAATCAACATTTCTTCTTGTGTGTAATTAAGGGAAATCAAACATTTTGGGAAAGTGATTATTTGTACTTTGAGTAGCAGTTGCCAGGTAACTGGAAGTGTACTTTTTGAATGGATTAAACAAAAAAAAAAAGACTCTCTGTGCATTGATAATTTGGATTATTATTCTTTTTATGAATCCTGTGCCTATAAAAGAAAAGAAAAATCTGACTCATCAGACATGAATCGGCTCTCCGTGCAAGTTTGAAGTTCAAGTTAAAATCACAAAAGCTCACATGAAAGCCTTCAGAACAGAGTTATTAAAGTTTTGTATTTTCTAATAGTTTTTTTTAATTGTTATTTCATTTTGACTTTTTGTTCATCAATGCCTCATCAGGCAAGTTCTACTAAAGTTTTACCAGTCCAGTCTACTGAGCCTATTGAGTCTACGAGGCGATGGCCTTCAAAGGGCTAAAGTGAAAACCGAAATCAAATGTGTTAACTCTAAGGTCCTAATAAATTGGTTTTGTTTAACAGCGGATAAGTCAGTTACTAAGTTCTCAGTGGACCAAGATGACTTTATTGAGAAAGTGAATGAACATAGTTCATAAAATCGTATTCACACTTTGTTTAGATTTCCATTCGTGTTGATTTGGTGATGCTTGTTGTTACCGCAGCAACAGCTACTTTGTGTGAAGTGCAGCGCGAAGAGCAACTGAAGTATCTGTTTACTGTGAAGCCAAACAAACACGCCATATTTTACTGGACAAGTAGCCCAATAATCATTTGCTTCGCTGTCTGTTCAGGCAAAGAACACAGAAAATAGTGCTGGGCTGTTTATGTAACGTGTTTATTCCTACAGAGTCAAAGAACCACTCGTACAGATGTTAGCTGTCAAAAAATGCACAAAATGATAACTGTCTTTGTTTTGCAAATAGATTTCAGAAGAACAATTGTGGTACGTCTTAATGACGAATACACAGTTTCCTGATTCCTTCTGATTAACAATAAACAATTGAATGCTTTTAACATGACACATCACGGTAGGAGACCATTCAATGGGCAACAGTTTGGTATGGAAATTAAGACTGCTACTAATACTGCAGAAGTCAACACAGGATGTCAATAAAATACCCATTTATTGCAAAATGCAGTCCATGAATGCCATCAAAAACCTGCATGGCTGCTTGTGAAAGAGAGTAGCTCACTTGAATTCAGTTTTTCCATATGGTGCCGAATCACAACAAGTCGTCTCAAGGCACTTTATGTTATAAGGTAAAGACTACAATAATAAAGAGAGAACCCCAGTGAGTTGCACTTGGTGACAGTGGGAAGGAAAACCTCCCTTTTAACAGGAAGCAGAACCAGGCTCAGGGAGGGGCAGCTATCTGCCACAGCTGGTTACAGGTGATGGGAAAGGGAATTGTATTGGCTTCATGATGGGTTCGTCCAGAAACGCTGTAAGGGACTACTTTTAGTGAGGACAGGAACGATTTGTTGAGCTAAACAGTGTCCAGTCCTCCTTAAATTTTGTGTTTAGGTTCAGTGAGTTTCTTTGGTTTAGACAACACAACTAAATACTAAGCTGGACAGTATTGGTGCATTGTGCACTGATGCTACAACCTCTTGCCAAAACCAATAAAGCAATAAAGTATTTTTTTAAAGCAACTTGGAGCAGCTGATAATATTAATCTTGTTTTTGCCACATGACAAACACATTTGCTTTTTCGCACTGGTGTTGACTTTACTGGGGACAGACGGGGTGGAGCAATGAACTGCTCAAGAAGTACCGAAAAGGCCTTTGGGTGAGTCTCACACCTGGAAAACAAAACAGGTGAGAGGATGAAGGGGATATGTGCCTGTCTCCAAGAATTCAGGCCATATTCTTCTCAAAGCCTTGTGGATAAACATCAAGCAGAGTGGTCTGTCTCATCTTTGCTGCCATGCCTGCACGGTTAAAATATAAAAGGGACAGCAGATTCCACAGTGACTCCTCAAATAAGCAGCACTCAGCACGGCACCTCCCTTCACAGGAAAATGGGAAGGAAGATGAGATGAAGAGAGACACAGGCCTGCCTGTCCCTTCAGCCACTGGAATGGCAAAACTAAACATCTTGGTTTAAACATTCAATAATGGGACTCCACTCATCCGTAGATGACAGCCCTGGCAAAAACAGGCACCTCCTTTTTGTTTTTATGATTCACTTTTGTCCAGGGTGGTAGATTAATAAAAAGTACAAGTGTCTGCAGCGAGTTCCAGCTCTTAGAGTGATACGCCAAAACAAAGCTGACAAGGGCTTGTCGTTGTTCACATCCTCCACTTGAAGACACAGCACAGCTGCTTTGCAAATGAAAAGCGCTTTAGTCATGCTCACCAGTTCACGGCAAGGCTCGCGGGATGCTTGATCAGTCCATCACTTCACTCTCTCGGTAGTGGATTAAAACTTTACGCTTGTACAGCACATGTAGCGTGCACATATTTGCACAGCTACTAACATTTAGTCAAGACTGAAATCATTGCTTTTTTGCTAAGTGCTTAATGCTATTTTACAAATGCAAACTTGCAAAAATACCACACTTATGCACTGTATGTATGTATAGATTAGCATGTTAGCATTGTCATGTCACGTTTCTTGGTTCCTCAGATGAGATTATTGTTGGTTTCCTATACTTACTGCTATATTTGCCCTTAACCTAAGACTCGAACTCTTTTATCACGTGCATTTTTAATTTCTCTTTGCTATTTGGGCTTTATGGTATTCAACAGAACACTACAAGCTCACAATTGAGTGATGTGCAAAACTCTTTATTTGGCATCTGAACACTGCAGCATTTATCTTGAGTGCAAAAACAAAATGAGATACAACAATTGTGCCCCTTTGAGCAGTATGGCTCATTTGAATGAGCAAGACTTAGTATTGTGGTCTAGACCAGCGGTCCCCAACCCCTGGGCCATGGAGTGGTCCCGGTCTGTGAGTCGTTTGGTACCGGGCTGCGAGAGTTGAGGTTTCGTGTGTGAAATTTATGGTTTTTATCATTATCACGTCAAAATTTGACGTCCCCATATGTGGATGACAGGTCCTAAGAGGTTAACAAAGGCTGTTTAGCGGGAGTGTTATATCGTCCACCTGAACCTGACTGGCTCCTGTAAATGTTGGTGGTCGCACAAAGAACATTAGCAGGATCTTTGTGGTCTGCACTTTTACCTGACTTCTAACAGGTAAATGAATTCTTTACAATCAGACAAACATGATCATCACCGGCCTCAACCTGGTAGGTCTTTTGTCAACAGTGACTTTTTCCATAAAAAGACAAAGGGAAGTGATGTCGTCAGCGTGTAACGATGGCAGCTGGTCTCCTGTGAAATGCTAGCGATATTAGGGAAGACGGAAACCAGCTGCTGACTCAGTGACTCATTTTTACCTCAGCAAGGGAGAGGGAGAGAGAAGGAAACGGGAAAGGGCAGCAGCTCCCGCCCAGACAAAGAACAGACGAACCCAGCTTCAGCAGGGAGAGCAGCCAAAGCAACACTTCACTAAACAATTTAAAGTCTGCCGTATCAGTTTGTGTCATTCGAGGTTCCTGTAGCGCTGCCCTTGAATCATGTTGGAATTTAATTATCTGGTTTGTAAACAAAATATGATGAAAAAGTCCAAATAAAAGAGTTCACCTCTTGGTTATTTCAGCAATTAGTACGAGACGGCTGAAAGCATAAACTACAGAGAAAGGATTGTTGTGCATATGTGTTTATCTTTGCGGCTAAACGATGGCGACACAAATGCCTGTTTCTTTTTCCTCCCTCACTCTGTCCTCGTTTCACTCTACAAATTATGAGGGCAATCCTGTGTTGTGTCTGACTAGTGTTCTGACAGATGATGATGATACAAACAGCTCAAACAAAAGCTCTCAGTTTTCAGGATTATTAATATTATTATTAACCAACTAAAAAACGTAATATTCTGTAGAAAAGTTTTTAAGCCACTCCCCATTTCTTTATGTGTTCCTTCCAAGGTGCCAGATTTTCTTGTAATTTTCAAAAGCTGTCTTCCTCAACACTTCTCCAGACTTTCTAAATGTCTTTCAAAGTTTTTGTTTTGGCACTGGTTGCTTTTTCACTCATTTTACTTTTGTTTGCTAAGCCGTTTAAAGTGACTTATGAATCAGTCAAGCGTGAATAAGGCTACGTTCACACTGCAGGCGAAAGCGCATCAAATCCGATTTCTTTGCCCCTATCCGACCCGTATCCGATCATGGTATGACAGTGTGAACGGCACAAATCCGATATTTTTAAATCCAATCTGGGTCACTTTCATATGTGGTGCTGAATCCGATACATATCCGATGTTTTAGAAAGTGACCGCTGTTTGAACGGTCGTGTCGCATTAAATCCGTCTTTTACGTCACTGACACGAGACAGACGCCGATTATCAGCGCCGGAGAAGACAAACGAGAAAGCATGGCGATGAAAACTGGAGACGGAGCGAGTCGCTGGACAGAAACTGAAGTTTTGGACTTGATTAGCACACGGGGAGACAATTCTATTTATGCTAAACTTTTAGGGTCGTATCGTAGCCGGCCTGTGTTCGCCATTTTTACTTCCGTAAACAGAGCGCGTTGTGTGTAACGTCTTCTTTTCCACACGCGGGCCGCTTTGAGGGCCGTGAACGTTCAAACGAGAGCACGCTCGCTGTCACATTTTATTTGTAGTGTGAACAACCACACAGAAAAAATCGGATTTGATCAAAAAATCGGAATTGAGCATTAAGACCTGCAGTGTGAACGTAGCCTAAGTCTAATAGAGTGATGAATCCAAATCTGAAAGTTTTAGCTCATCAATATATAGAAATCCAGTGGTTGATCCACCATGCAATACCATCTGTAAGGTGTCTGATTGATAGTGGCTTCATTTTTTAGCATGACAGTGATCTGAACGCAATGCCTGGATAGAAAAACACCTCAATGTCAGTGAAGGATGTGAGAAGAATAAAGGTGCCAATACTAAATATAGCTTATTAAAACTGTACAAACTCTGGATACTGGATCACTTTGAATGTTTGCACATTCACGCATAATCACATGAACAAGAATACCTAAAATTGCCCATGTGTCATTGCTGTAGTCCAAGGGTCTCGAACTCCAGGCCTCGAGGGCCGGTGTCATGCAGGTTTTAGATCTCAGCCTGGGTCAACACACCTGAATCAAATGATTAGTTCGTTAGGAGGCCTCTGGAGAACTTCAAGACGTGATGAGGAGGTCATTTAGCCATTCAAATCAGTTGTGTTGTATCTAGGGTGCATCTAAACCCTGCAGGACCCCTGCAGTCTCTCTAGTCTCTCCCCTGTTTCCTGTCACTGTTGAATTAATGCCAAAGATGTGATGATATATATATAAAAAAAACAGCGGCAATCTTTCCCCTGGCTCCTCATATGTAACTCTGTTTCTGTTTGGAAAGTATGAATCAAGTCTGCTGGTGGGTAAGCACCGCTGACAGCAGCTGAACCCAATCAAAAGGATGAACTCTGGCCCGCCACAAATTTGATACAGAGCCTTTCTCCTTTTGAATCCAGGAAAAGAACGTCTTCTCCTGCTAGTGCTGATATCATTAAAGTATCAAACGGATATAAGATCCGATTGTGTGTTCTACTTTGATGGTGTTTGTCCCAGATGTTTTATTTCCCAGACCTGAAGTTGCACAAATCCTTGCCGCAAAAACCCTAGGAAGTCTTTGTGAGCGTGTCTTTGAAGATGAAGAGTCTTCCCATCGTAAATAAGGTGAGTCTGTGTTACGGACACTTCATTTTTCATCTCTTCCCACTACAAGGGTGAGATCTTAATCATTCTTAAGATGTCTTTGTCATTCCCAGTAACACTTTGTCAGTAGCTACAGTGAATATGACTCTACCAATCAATTGTTTTGTAAGCAAAAAAAAAAGGAAAAAAAGTCTCATGATGTCATCTGTGACTGCACTGGAAAGAAGCTCTTTAGATAAACAAATTTCAGGCTCACAGCTTTCCCGTCTCACGAAGGAAAACGACTTAATCCTCAGAGACGAGGGCAAAGAATAGATGCAAAAGAAAGAAAACGCACACAAGACGCCACAGGCAAAACAGACAGCCGGAGAGAGGGAGTCATTATTTTTCATAGTACATACCAATTGTGCCTGGGAAGCTATGGGACGTTTTTCAGTGACACAGTCCCCCTGCCCTTATAAGGCTGCTGCTGTCCTCGGAGTGCGTCCTGCGAAGGGCAACCGCTGTAAAACTTTCAGGAACAGCAGACTTGAATTACATAACAGACTTGGCAGGGGTGTTAAGTGTGTAGGCTCAAACGTTGAGCCACGCAGGATTTGTCAATGGTTGCTGGAATGTCTAGTGTGGCTGGTACCACCGATGTACAAACCGAAGCAATCTGCTTATTGCTAATCCAGCAAATAAAAAAAAACAGGCTTTTACTATTGTCCACAGTGGCTTTTAAAGGCTGCGTGACCAAAAAAAGCAGACAAACAAAAATAACATGCAAATCAACACTGCAGGCTACGGGTAAACCAACAATCAGCCCGCAAAGGCGTAACGTATATCTGAGAGTCATCGGCTCAACTTCTCGAAACGAGTCAAATCAAGCGTTTCCCCTCTGCCGGTAACGAACGAAAGGTTTTTTTTAGGAACTTGATTATCTTATGATGTGGAGCGGGCATGAGTCAGAGCTTTTCAAAGAAAAAATGTAATAAAAAAAGAAAAAAAAACACACGCTTCGAATTATGTGAATTTTTGTGTGTGTTTGTGTTTGCTCATCTGCCCTCTCGACTAATACAAACTAACAGGGAACATCATGTCTGCATTGACTTATTTGTCATTTGATGATTAATGGTAAAAAATGTTTGTTTTTTTTTTAAAAATCCCGCGGATGGTTGTTCTGAAAGAGCGAATTACAAAACTGCATTTCTGATTCTTTATCGCAAGTTTTTATTATTTAGTACCAGAGTCAAGAATGTTCTATTTTTTCCACACTGTTACATTTCTTATCACACATCTGCTGCAAGTTAGCCATAAAAGTACACAGCCAAAAAGAGTAATACAGATTCCTTGCAACTGTGTGGCCTTTGGGAGTTTGCACTGACACACGGTTGCTACGCAGTAGAAACCAAACATAGCACCTCTTGTTCTACAACTGTATCTAGGCACACTATGTTGTTTTGTTGTTTAACGAATTATTGCGTATATTGTATTTTATTAAGGTCAGTATTGAAAGAAAGGAGTGGGCTGTTTGATTTGGGGTATCACAGACCAAAGCCAGAAACCACAACAGGAACCCTGAAGTGCACTAAAACTGGTCATTTATTTGACTCAAAGAACTTTAAAAGTTCCCACTGCTGGGTTTCCTTTTGTGCAGGATTCTGTCCAGTGTTGGCCGGACAATATGATATAAATCACTCGGATATTGAAAAGCTTTTGTTCCCAGTTAAGATGCGCTTTATCGCCAAAGCATGTTTCAGCAACAATTAAGAAAAAAACAAAAGAAAAATGAGTAATAAAAAAAAAATAAAAAATGAAACAACATGTTTCATATTTTTATTGGGCAAATCACTCTGGTGCAGTTTTCCAAAAGGAAACGCAAATGTTTGATGAAAAGAAGAGTGCAGCTGGCCTTTATTCACTGTTTCATTGATTACTGGAACTGGGTCTCCTCGGGTCCAGCCACTTACTAAAACCTCCGTGTGAGGGATCGCCACAAGTTCACAGTGTTCCGCAGCATCAACATTTTAAGGATTATTAATGTTGCGTGGCTGTGAAGTCTTAAAAGTAAGGAAAAGTTGATGTAAGGAAAAGCATACTCTGATGAACTCACCGAGAATTTTCACCTCTTTGTCTGGACTAATTTAGTGCAGGGTTCGTAGACATTGTGGCCAATACATTTTCATTAGTTTTCACTTTGAGGCACATATTTGACCTTACACTCTCTGAAACATCTGTCTATAGGTCAAAAAAGAATAAAAATCCATGTGAAAATTGCCAAAGTGGGAGTTAAATTAAATGAATAGCAAGCTACGCGAGGGGATAAAAAAAAAAGGTGGTGCAGGGAGCAGCAGGAGTAAGCCACTTCTGAGCTCCTTTGGCCTCTCTAGCTACCACTGCCTCTACTGTTTGAAACTGCTAATGTTTTACACAGTCCACATTTTATATGTATTGAAGTCTGCTGCTCCTCAAGCCATACCAAATGAAGACAATGTTGCAGCTCATGTTGTTTGACTTTTATTCCATGTGGAGAAAAGCCAAAAGTAAAGGGAGGGATATGCCAGAATTGCCTAGATCAGCAGTTCTCAAACTTTTCACAATGAGTACCACCTCATAAAATATATGGCTCTGAAGTACCACCCTTGTGACAGACATTAAAGTACAGTAGTATAGGCCTATTTAACACCATAAACAGTTTACACAAGACAATTTCATTTTTATATGAATGCTATTTATTTTAACTGCCATAAACAGGACGTGACAAGTGATAATAACAACTGGCCTTGCAAACTCCCCGCTGTTGGCCGCGAAGGATTACCGCTCACTCGCAGAAGAAGCAGATCGCGTTTTCCTGGCTGCTAGGTGCTTTGGTATCCAGGGGATAGTTCCCGACTCAACGACGGCACCTCCTGCACTCCCACCGATTCTCCCGGGGGGGGGGCTCCGACTCATTGATGGTGGCTGGAATCATAGCAGCGTGGCATTGCAGAAAAGGGCTGTGTTTTTACCATCAGCATGACAGCGCCTTGCTGCCTTTGCAGACTTAAGGGCTAGGGAAACAAGCCCGCAACCACTGGCAATAAGAAAAGGCTGCTCTTTATACTATAAAGGTCATAGATAGATTTTATGGTTGACTCCGGCTCCCAGAAGAGCCTCTGTAAATCTCATGTCACCTTTCCATACCTCTACAATGGTATATTATTTAATCTTAAAAAAAAATCAAAAAAAAAAAAAAGTGATTTCCTGCGTACCACCAAAGAGAGCCCAAGTACCACTACTGGTACGCGTACCACCAATTGAGAAAGCCTGGCCTAGATTACCTAATGTTATTTTGCTGTGAGCTAAACCACAGCTAAGATTTGCCTGATATTATTCAGGTAAACCTTTTATGTTAATTCCAATAACTTCGTTCTGGCTAAAAAAAAAAATTTTTTTCAGGTTTTTAATGACCTTATGAACTCAGCGTGTCTTTCATCTCATTGGTGTAGTTTTCTTACCAATGCACAACTTTTCTATTTTAGGCCACTCTACTCACTTTCCACATGCACCTGGAAGCTGTTTGTAGCAAAAAGCTCTAAAAAATCTGCTCAGTGTCAAAACAGAAAACACACACACACAGTTAGTGACTGGCTAACGAACATATTGCATCATTTAGCAATTAGCTGTGGAAAGAGCTTTCTAACCACAGCTGACTGCCTTAACAAATGAAAACGTAGCAGGCCTTAGGGCACATGAGCAGGACGTTTTACTTGAGTTTTGGGAAATAGGGCTTAGAAGAAAAGAAAATACCCGGTGCTTACTGCAAGCTCATACCGCCTCACGTAGTTTCTGGCCGGAAAAAAAAAAAGACGCTGAAAATATAAATTGTGCACTTTCTTGGCTGGGTTTGTGGATAGATAAGAAGAAGTTTTAGAGAAATAAACAGATTTATTTCATTTATCACAAAAAATTTTTGACTGCAAACTATAAACATCATCTGAAACTGTGGTCTAACCTACTTGGTTTGGTTTATGGAAAAAAAATGGGTTAGGATCAAAATATTCCCGTGACCAACATCAACACGAGATGTTAGAAAAAGGCATTACATACATCTGTGCTCACAAAACCGCAGTACTGACTGATATGCATTATCAAAGCTCTGCCCAATGCAACTACTTTCACAGATGTGTTTTGAGTGTTTAATTTGACTAACTTATTTTAGTTTTTTGCACTACAGCAAACTGTAGAATAAACTGCCTGTTTAGCTTAAACGAAAGGTTGTTTTTAAGGTGATACGTGGCAATTGGCATTTATTCCAAAGAGGAAACAAGGTGCCAAATTTGGGAACCAATGCAATACACCGAGTCAGCGCTGCACACTTCGTGTTGAAGAAAGAGGCTCTATTTTCCTCTCTAGCTGTGACTGTTCCTGCTGGCAGCACGGTTCTTCTTGAGAAGAATCCTGGCTGCAATCTGAACGGTCTCTGCAGCTTAAATTTGAAAAACGGGGCTGTGATGAATGAGCGAGAAATGCTGTAATTCAGCGTTATTCTCCGGTGGGTCCTTCAAGGCCGGCGGTAGCCCACAGTTCTACGCAGATAATTTGCCCAGTAGCTGTGATGTTGTCACAAAATGTACTCAGCGTAGAGTTTAGCTAAAGATAAATAACTCTGAAAAAAAAGAAAGTAGTGATCTATTACATCTATATAAACTGAAAGTACTGATAAATTACTGTTTGTGAGTCAATGCATCTGCCTGTGAACTTTGCACAGAGAGTTTACTCAGATCCAAGCGATAGGCCTGACGTGATGCATGAATGTTGTAACCGTCTTGTTTGAATAATATAAAAACTGGATTAAACCACGGCTGCAGTGTTTATGTGAAGTTTCTCTCCACTCATAGTTGTGGTTAGCCACAGCATTCCTACCACAGATACCATTTTAGTCATACCTGCTTATATGTGCAAGCTGCAGGAGCAGACAGACACCCAAATAATTATTCCATTTGTCCAGATGATTATACCATTCAGCCACCCCTGAAAGGGTAAAAAAAAAGAAAAGAAAAAAAGGCTGAAGCATTGCTTATACTTGAGTAAAGGAAAGTCAAAAAGTTTGATTATAGAAGCTGGTGAAGTAGTAGTAATAATTCCAACACAGTCGTCACACTTAAACGCAGACTACAAAGCTTTTGTTTTACATCAAAATGTGGCCCTTTATTTTTTTTTTTTTTTACAATGGATAAATAATAATGAGAAATGTGTAACTATAGCTTCATAAAGGGAGCGGTTTGGGGGAAAGTAAATCCTGCTGGTGTGATACGCCTTGACTTTAAAGATGGTGTGGTTTTTAATTCCTGGTGTGTGGCGCGCTAATAAATGTCAGCAAGGATGTGCGATTGGAACACCAACGTGCTATTATTTGTGGTCAAATAAAACTGATTTCCAAACCATTTTACACAATTTGTATCAAAGTATTCGTTTTCTTGCACACATTTCTATAAAACAAAGAAAGCTGCAGTAATAGAAAAGTGAACATTCGCTGTGATAAAGTTTAAACGGCATTGGCTCTAACTCTTCATGTTACACTGCACAGTGGTGTTTTGGCTAGCTTAGTACGTGTAGCCTGTTTAATTAAAAACCTTTAGATAACAATTTATTTTATTGTTTAATCTTCACATTTTATCCAAAGCACACTCTCTGTTGAATCACCTGTTAACTACATTCAAAATACTCCATCCCCGTGTCAAGCTAGGCTAACTAGCTTAACTGAGCTTTTAGCTTCACACCCTTGAAAACCCTGTAGTTAGCCAGGCCACTGCGGACTGGGAGTTTTAACTTCCTGCTGTCACCAAGTGTTTTCTTATAGTGGGTTGTCTAATTGCTGGGGTTTTCCCTGTATTACTGTAAGGTCTTTACCTTACAATATTGCAGATTGAGGCAAATGTTGTTGCATTTTGGCATTATATAAATACAGTTAAATTGAATTAAATCGAGTAAGATGGGGAGCAAAATTACTTCCTGCTTTTCTTCACTATGTAATGGACACATTATGAAGAGCAAACTGATGATTGACAATATTGTCATTTTTTTTTATACCCATTACATAATTTGGTCAGCAGTTGGCTGTTACCTCTTGTTCATCATTCACATGACTCAGCGTCACTTGCAAAAAAGTCTTCTGAAAGGAATACTTGAGCATCAACAGTCACCTAGAAATGTAACAGCAGAGCGTCTGTGCTGTTGATCCAATCTAGAGTTAACCAGAAAACCAGGAACAATACTTTTTTTGTCCCAATTTAGAATTTTTGAGAGCTTACCATCATGTGAAACTAAACTTTTCACACGTCAACACAAGCGATGATTCAACAGCTTGTATTGGCAACTTTAGCGGAAATAGCTTGAAGTACTAATTTTCTGTACAACCTCATCAGAACTTATTCTGGAAGAATTGTGTCCTGTCACTTCAGTTTATTGAGTTTTGTAATCATTTGTTTTTGCTCAGTTTCCTTGATTGACTCTAGACTGTCTGGACTTGGGGCAGGCAGGACTGTGATTTTTGATGACCAGACCATTCTTAATCCTTCCTCAGACTGATGGGAAACAATAATTACTTCTCTTAGATCATTGCAGATGGCTTTTCTCCTTGGCATTGTGTTAACAAACACCTGAATGCTCCAGAACCAGA
Organism: Hemichromis elongatus; assembly: GCA_015108515.1. Taxonomy (NCBI): domain Eukaryota; kingdom Metazoa; phylum Chordata; class Actinopteri; order Cichliformes; family Cichlidae; genus Hemichromis; species Hemichromis elongatus. The sequence continues at coordinate 61,730 of VUQR01030029.1, forward strand.
AAGCGAGAGAAACTCTTCTTTTATAGAGGTGAAAACCATCTTTTTCACATGATTGTACATAAGCCATAGGGGATACACTGACACACTGCAGTTGGCCACATTGTATGTATGTAGGAATGTAGTAAATATGGATTTATGCTAATATTAGCATTTTCACATAGCCTAATCACAATGACAGATGACAGGTTTGTGCTTAGGAGAAGGCAGATAGCGTATAAACAATGAAAACGCACCACGGCGGCCACTTGGGATTGTTCTCAACATGCTTTTTAATCTTCTTTAATTTTTTTTTTTCCATATTTCTCCCTCTTCCTGCTAAACTTGCCAATCGAAACCAGCATTTTGGTCATTTTATGTTTTTAATAAAATTTCGTTGCAGTTCATTCAGTATTTGTTGATCTAGTTCAGTCAGGACCATACGAACAAAAAGACGATCCCTGCTGTCCATAGCATTTGTTGTTAATGTATTAGTTATGATATACTGGGATGTTGTGTCGCAGTATTCACCTTTACCACGAAAGATGGTTTTTTTTCCACAAACAAATACAGAATTTTATGTAAATGAGGTAATGAGCTAATAAATTTCCAGGTTGTAAACAATCTGGAGAGCCCATTGAAGAGAAATTATGTCAGTGATTAGTATCAAAATACAGTTTTAGGTCTTTGGTAGATCACGTCTTCTGCTACTGAAAGGACTGTTATTTCAAGGAGTATTACCGACTTTGTTTTGGCTTTAAAACGTCAATAATTCGTGTGGAGTATTGAGTAACATGTGCCTCAAGACGTTTTTATTTCTGTAATACTAAACTTTTATTCATGTTAAAAAAAGGGGGGGGGGGAGCACCGTGGCAGGCAACAAATTCTGAATTGAACAGAACGTTTTTGTTTATTCCCTTACTGATGAGAAGTGTCACATGAGAGCAAACTGTGGGGATGGGGTTCGTTATTGCAACACTACCTTCAGCAACGGAGACTGGATCCGTTTTATTCACTCCCCCTGTGATTAATGTGAATATTTGAATAAAAGATTCCCCTTTTCACCGACGGACTCTTGTTGTGTTTGTGTCGCGACGCAATAGAATGCTTTTCAACATACTGACCTCATGTCTGCAAAGTCATTTCAACCTGTGACATATCGAGGGATAGAAAAACATCTTCTGTGGCAAAACACTGAAATATTAGACCGCAGCTGCAGTTTAATGATGAATTCAAATGGTATTTAAGATGCTTGGCGTGTGTTTGATTGATGTGAGCCTCGAGAGAAGAATAAAAACATTAGAATTTTCTTAAATAATGTAATAAACACTCGCTGGCCACTTGCTAACACAACATCTAATTGGCCAACCTCTTGGGGGCAATTCGGCGCGTTCAGGCGCGTAAACATGGGCAAGATGATCTGCTGAGCTTCAGAATGGTGAAGAAAGGCATTTTAAGTGACTTTGATTGTTGGACGGTTGTTTGTTTCTCCATCTGTGGGATTCACAAAAGGGAGAATGTCCCGTCAGCTGCAATTTCTCTGGATTATCTCAAATAACCGTTTGGTATAACCATATGAAGCGTACGGCCTCGAGCAGCAGAAGGCCACACTGGGTGTTAAGAACACAAAACTGAGGCTACAGTTTGCATAGGTTCGCCAAAACCGGACAGCAGATGGCTGGAAAAACACGGCCCGGTCTGATTAATCCTGATTCCTGCTGCAACGTTTAGATCACAGGGTCAGACTTTGGTGTAAACAGCATGACAGCGTGAAACCATCCTACTTTTATCAGACAGCTGCTGCTTGTGTAATTTTGTGGGAGATATCTTCTTGGCACATTTTCGGCTTGTTAGTACCAACCAAGCATTATAAGCATGCACCTACAGTATATAAACTATCTTTACATCTACAATAAAATTAAACACCACTGTTTTGCTTATTTAACACGCTGCTCCATTTAATTACACGCATTTTCGAATCCATCACGTCTTCTCACGAGAAGCACAGACTCCAGGAAAATGTACATGGTAAAACGGGATACACTTTCACGGAGAGAAGCCATGGAAAATCTCCTTGTTTAGGAGGACGGATTAGCTTCTGCGGTCGTCCTTTTCAGCATTTCTCCCGTTGTGTCCGTTTACAATGGGGCTTTAATAGACAGCGACTAATCTGGACGTTGATGAGTGGAACATTTTATCAAATTGTGATGTGTTTATGGCTGTGCTCTCTTCCACTTATTAATATAACGAATGCAGTCATGCTCTGAGAGGAAAAAGCCAAACCGCAGGCCTGTTCGTGCACAAGCGCAAACCTCACTATAAACCCTCAGGGCTGCAACGTCTTAATAATGGGAATTTTTTTTTTTTGATTTATCGACCGATAGTAGTACGTCAGGTGAGGACAAAATAAGTTTTGTTTTTAAATGATTGAGATCATTTAATTTATTTCAAAGCATGTTACAAATCATTTCTGGCCACACTGGTGCATAACTCATGACACATGTAAATATAGGCCTATTAGGGATCTAACAAAAGCCCATTGAGATATTAGCAGATTTAAAGACGATGTCTCTCTCGCTCTAATAAGAATCTCAGTTATTTTCTTGAACACTTGTTTTTTTTTTTTTGCCACCTTCTGAGAATTTGCGGATAATTCAGAGAGACCTCTTCCACATTACATTTAGGCCTTATAACCTTTCAGTACCCTCCAGAGACGCTGGTGGCGGAGATGATGATGGAGGCCTGAGTGGTGCCTGAGTGAAAAGATGATGGCTGAGGAGGTGAGGTTGCCCGAAGGCGTCTGCAAAAGGAGAATGACAGATGCACCGCGAGATCAAAGTATGCGGCGTGAATGCTGAATTGGACGAAAGAAGGCTGGGAGAAGATGACTGGACTAGACCAGTGTTGTCACAAACAGCATGACGGCGTAAAAACGTGGAAGTGGTGCGAAGCTTAAAACGGAAGGTAATGATTTGCACATCTCACATCTATTTTTACTAAACTGGTGTGATTGAGATTTGTCAACATTGGAGTTTATAACTCTGGTTTCCTAGCATGGATTCCCACGTGTTGGGAATGCACATGCTCCTCAGAATCAGCATTAATTTAAATGAAACTGTGATGAATTTGAATATCTCATTACCTATAATTTCATCAGCTGAAAACATGTGACACATCAGGAAATAAAAGGACTGGTAAGCAACCAGAATCCTGTTCTCCTCGGTTCCCAGACGTTTACACGGTGTTGTTAAGGGGATGCTACACAACGGCAAACATGGCCCTGTCGCAGTTTTTTTATACGTCTTTTATCTTAATATGACAATTTTTTCTCAGTTTAAATATTTGAATATTTCTACTGTGAATAAAATATGGGTTTATAAGATGAGCACATCAATAGTCTCCCTTTATTTGAACCCTGTAATGTCTTTCATCAGGGGCTTTTACAAGAACCACAAAGCGAAACACTGCCTATCAGCCAGCCAGTATTGGTTTGAATTAGGCTGAATGGTGACTTCAAGCAAACTCACAAGCAGCCATTGTGCAGTAATCTGTTAACCTCAGACATGACGTGTTAGGGACAACTTATCCATTGAGAAAGCTCCAAATGTTTATTAATGAGCCCTTCAGACTCACCACAGTTATGTTGCTGGATGCTTAAAAAGACATGATCTAACTCCATAACCCTCTCTGGCTGTCAGATTACAGCTTTAGTCTTCCCTGCGCAGCCTGAAGATCACTTTGTAATATCATATAAGATGGTGTTGTGTCAGATGTTAATCGTCACAGTCGATCGGGGCTATTTGAGAGCGAGGTAGTGGTCACGTTAACTGAGTTCTCCTGGCTTGCCGAGGAAGTTGTGTTGGAAATATTAACATTGTTGCGAGACCAAATGCAAGTCAAAATCATTAATACCCAGTCTTTGTGGTATGGATACATCTTTCGCCATTTCTCAAGAGCAAAATCAACACAAAGGCAGTGACCCTATCAGAGCACTAAGTGATCTAGCAGAAGGAAATTGGCTGTCTAATGTCTACAGAGAGGTTTTAGCAGAGATATGCTCACAAGTTTTCCATGATTGCATGTTCAAATCACAATAAATATCCCTCTGTTGAGGCACGGAGCACGAGGTAAAATGTTCTGTTGCTCTACCGCATGAGATTGGCGTTTAAAGAGCCTGGCAAAGTGCTTATAAAATACCTGCAGCGGTGCTTACTGCTCACACCGCTAGATGGGGGGGAACCTGGAATCTGGCTGCACTGCTGAAAAGCCTGAATCACACTGAATTCACTTGAGCACAATCTGCTCAACATTTATCCTCGGAAGAACAAGAGCCAAGGGTTACCCTCCACGTGTATTTATGTTATATCAAGTCTGCAGAAAAGTTCACAAAACATGCAGCCATGTTTCCGATTATTTTAAGGGAATAGGTGAGTCCCTCTAGTTACGGTTCTTTTTATTAACCTTGCCGTCTCCGTGTTCTCCTGCTGAAAAACCGAAGAATTTTCCTCCTCGTGCGTCTAAACTGTGTCATAAACTAAGCCTTTCGGTAAAGGAAATCATCCAAATTAAGAAGGAAACGGGGTCTGAAAATAGCTCATAGGGCTCCTGAAATTCTTTTAGCCGTAGATAATTTTGCTGTGCAGACAGACACCACATGGAAATGTGTTTTGGGGCAATAATCCCAACACAACAACGCAGAAAAACGTGACAGCAATTTCTGCTGTTAGGATTTTTGCGCGTAACACGAAGATCAGGAAAAAAAATAGCCTGCTGCAATTTTTCTTCTTTTTTTTTTTGCTCAAACACAAGGTCAAAGCAGCAGAAATGAGCTGGATGCAGGAGGTTCAAAGCACTAATACCACAACTTTCCAGAAGCCTTTTTTCAGCTCAGTTTGTTGAACCTTTGGCTGTTAGCCCCCCCTATTACTATAGAGGTAAAGACACATTCAGCTTTTCCATGTGGTGGACATTCCAGGCCACATCTGCTTTCTATATATACACACATCCAGCTGTTTAAAGCCTATAGCCTAACAGCCATTTCCCAGTCAGTCCACCGCTGCTATAAATGTGAATGGCATTAAATGCATGCACTGCTGTGTCATTGTTTTAATGTAAGAATGTGGAATAAGCAGTAAATACTCCATACAGTGCTATATTGGGAACATATGCAGTTGGATATCTGTTTAAATAACATCAAGCATTTTGATAAATGATTGCAGCTGCTGTAAAATATGAAGATTTTATGAATTCCTTTGTTGTGAACATCTTACTTATCACTATAACTATTATGTACTTAAGTATATTATATGTATGTTAATTTATCATGCTACTTTTTATGTTCACGGTATCACTGTGCATAGTTAGATGGCAAAAATAGCTGTTCATCAAGACCAATAACCTGAATAATAAATACTCTTCTTAGATGCATTAATCAATCTGGGTGAAACTGATGTATAAACTTCCTAGGGTACATCGTAGTAAATGACTGCCCCTCCCTGATCCTGGTTCTACTGGAAGTTCTTCCTGTTAAAAGGGAGTTTTTTCTTCCCACTGTCGCTCAAAGGGGGTCTTATGATTGTTGGGGGTTCTTTCTGATATTGTAGGCGACTGTTGTTGTGAATCAGTGTTCCATCACTTGTGCCCCACTCACTTATGATGCCTAATAAAGAAAGCAAATACACATAACAAATCACCAACTCAAACCGAACTCAGTTTGGTCTAGGCGAACTTAGCTTAGCTTAGCGATAACTTAGCTTAGAGAAAATTTACAAACAGAGAATATCCAGAGTGATAAAACATACAGGCTATCATTCTTACACAAGCAATATCCTGTAACTCACCAGTCTTATGGACGCACACTCTTAAAGAACCCCCATAAACTGTTCCCGAGTATAACTCGTGATGCACACTGCCTCCATGAACACCATTCTCCATCCCAGTCAAAACATTACTCACAAAACGGCCGCGCCCTCTAGTGGTGAGGCAAGACTGCATCACAGTCCTGCCTTCATAACAGTGTTGCATAAATCAAATCTAAGTGAACTGAAATTTGATTACCTCAACACAGTCAGCCCAGTCATCTTCAGCATGGACGATGGTGGAGAATGGTTCCCAAATATAAGCTCTGTATTAGATTGAATTTATGTGTCCTCTGTGCACGTTTGTTATTTAAGTGTGGGGTGAGCATATCATTTTCTTTGCCTTGATTTATCAGAAAAAAATGCATGCAATCAGTATAGTAAATAACACATTAACTTTTCTACTTGAGAAACGATCTCTGTAAAAAAAAAAAGAAAGGCTCAGTCTGTTCCGATTAGTCAGCTGCTTGCACGCGGTGAGTCAGATCATTTACTTGTGGTCTGCTAATGAAATCTTACACATTCTAACCAGAATCAGTCCTAGAAAAAATAGACTACAGAAGTTGTTAAGTTACACAATAAATAATGGCTGCCATTGCGCTGCTATTTCAGAAAATACTTGCAACATGATCATTTGCTCCTTAACCAAAAGTTTAGGCTTCAGCTATTTCAGCTATTTTTACAGTTCCGTTTGTCTGTCTGTCGGAACAAATACACAAACCCCAATTCCATGAAACTAAGTGGATGTGTGGGAGATGGGCAAAAGTAGAATACAATACATTCTGGTGTCAATCTGACTCACTTAACTTAAAACAGGGAAAGAAGGAAGGGAACGTGCCCTCTAAACCCCATCCTTATTTTGTCATGTCTGACATCAAAGAATGCTAACAAAAAAGCCAAAGTTGAGTCAAGACACCATTAACAGAAACCCACACCCAGTCCACGTTTGCTCAATTTGTAGATATACAGTTAAAGTGAATGGTCACATTAGCCAAATTAGCTGCACAGCATCCTAACACTGCAGATCCACTGTTTCTCAGGTGATATTAGTGCATTGTGACTTCTATCCTCTTTTGTAGCCAGTGGTTGTTTCAGCGTGACAGATCTGTCTTTCATTTGCTTCTGGCAGGACCCTAAAGGAAGGATTTGTTACACAGTGCTTTGGATAAAGGTAAAACCATGCAATGTTAGCACCAATGTCAGTTAATTGTGGTTTGTCGCTCATATACTGTGCACAGTGCACAGCAAAAGATATAACTAAGTGACATTTTTGCATCTTTCCTCCCTCGCTGGCTGTCTGCATTCATGAATTGCATGTTTGAGTCCGTCTTATCTGATCTCGACTTGCTGTCAAACAAATATTTCCTCCCTTCAGGAACCAAAATAGCCTTTTGCCATCAACTCAAGTTGATAGAGTGGCCTTGTTGATGAGACCCTGGTTCTCATCTGAACTTCAGAACTGTGTCAAGCTGCCCTGCGGGGAGCTGTCCAGGCTAGAAAGACCCTTTTTCCTGGACTGCTGAAGAGGCACTTCAGTCAGTTGTACTTTTACTCTTTATTTGTCATGAAGCAGTTGTTTATGCTTTTCTTAATTTTTTACAAGTTTGTTGCTTTTGATTGTTAAAGATAAGATTAATTGTTGCATGGTCGTGCATATTGTGACTGCATATCTTGTGGTCAAACTAAATAACAGAAGTGAATCTGATTTACAGCAACTGCTTAAGTCAATAAAGTCTTTATCTGCTCCCAGGCTGCCAAAATGTTAAACTGTTTCACAGATGAGGAGCACAATGCTTGCTTCTCTGCAAATACGTGTGCCTCCTGGAGTAGCATAGGTCATTTTAAAATGACAGTTCACAGGTCAAGTTCTCACTGCTAAGACAATGTCCTCACCGAGCCTTAAGGCCAGAAACAACCAGCTTTCACTGGTCGCTGGAGATGGTCAGGATCACTCAAGTAGCTTGACCTGTCGCACATACAGTTTGGTTTAAACTAGTTAAGTAAAAATAATTACTTGGTTACCACACAGCTCTAAATGCATATTAAACTTTAGTTTGAGTTTTAACAAATAAGGATGGGCAATAGATGTAAAAGGATTTTAAGAGACAAACAGAAGAACTATAAAAGAGCTGCTGTGTCAACAGTTTGCAATTTGAATTCCAGCTAGAGTCCTCCCATAAGGGAGGGAATTTCCAGCTTGGAAACTGCTTGTTTTTGTCCCATTAAAGGGCTTGTAAATGCAGAAAGATGCACGGCAACACTGTTTCCTCGCTCCTTATAGGGTCTATTTGCAGCGTGCAAATAAAAATTTATTTCATCAAAGTTTACCCACCACCATGGCATTTAAACGGGGCACAGGCTCTCGAAGATACTGTTGCATAGTTTTTCAAGATATTTTGCATTCTCATATTTCAAGCATCGCAGAAAGCTTTCCAAAGTTCTCCTGTGGATTTTTGTCCATTCAAATGTAATCAAAGAATGACTCGGTTATATTAAGATTGCAGCCAAACCAGACTCTTGCAGGACTCTGTGTTCTTCATGTCACTGAAGATTGTTTGTTATGACTGTAATGGTACCCTTTTTGCTGTCATGGACTGCGAGAAACTGCACGTCAATGGAACAGTGGAAAAAGACAAGCAAAAGAAGAGAAGCGAGTTACGTTTTTAAAAAAAAATCAACAACTTATGGCATCTTATTACGATAGAATCACGGTTTAGCAATACAGTAACGCAGCCTGCTTACAGGAAAGTAATAGTAATCCAAATACTTTAGAAAGAGTAATCAGATTACAGTAACGCGTTACCTAGCGCTGATTGAGAGACAATGATTTCAGGAAGTTAAAGAACATTATTTTGTGTTTGAGAAAATCTCCTTGAGTTTTTTGACAATAACCGGAAAAGGTTGCCAAACATTACCAATCATATCCTTGCAGCAAAGTCATACTTTCATGTTGATTTTATAATCTACCCATTTTTTTTTTTCTGTCAGCACATTATCAAATTTCCAGGACTGTTTGTACTTAATCATTTTGTGATTGCTATCCTAGTGGCACTGAAGCCGGAGCTTGTCAAACCATCATCCAAACAGGAATGTCCAAAACTCCAGTAATTTCCACTTTGGAAAACTAAACAACTACAGCCACATAAAGTCCCCTCTCTGTATTTCTACAGTTGGATAAAAACATCACCCAGTCCGGACCACAATCTCTGAAACAATATTATGATGGAAAGAGAGCAACACTGCTGTCTCATCGTGAGACGTCGACCCAATGATTTTTAAGGTGATATTTTCCACTTCTACTGGCGCCCGAGTCGTTTCGTTCACCAAACCTTGAAAGCCATCCGTTTCAAAGGGTATTCTCAAAGCGGTTGTATTGATCCTGTTTTATCTAAGATTTCCTGCTAAAATAGGTGATGACAAACTCCTACACCTTTCACTTGAGCTCACTCTAACATCACGCATCTGTCAGATGTGTTGCAGGGTGGATGCAAAAAGCGCAGTGATTGTCTGAGGAATGATAAAACCAGATGTTGAAGTGATCCAGGTACTGATCAGGGATGCGAAAGTCAATTATTTGTCCTGAAGGGATCTGTCCGGAAGAATAGCCGATATTCCTTTTGGCTATCCGAGAACTGGGACCAGGCAAAGCGGGTCGACACAAATACTTGTAGAAAGACCAAAATGATTTAATTGTTTCTGATCAACCTTTGCATTTTCAGGCAAGTGAAAACAACCAAAAGCAGACCACAGCCGAGTGACATTTCTCTTTCATTTTTGAGGGACGCTGAGTTGCATCTAAGTTGAATAAGTCGTAAGCACTTCACACATCTCTCTCTCAAAACTCTTTAAACCAGCAGTTTTCTTTAAATCAAAGCTGTGTGAAATGTAGTCGTAGCAGTTGGATGCTGTTCAGTAAAGAATGTTTCCAAGCTCTGCATTTCCATTTATGCAGATGATCCTTTATTAAGTGGACATGGATCTCCTCCAAGACAAGTCTGGCATAGATTATAGCAAAGCCTTTACTTTTAATGTCGGGCATTGAACTCAAGCTCTTGTTGAATGGTAAGGCAAAATTTCTTAAGTGCCATAAGATTTAAACTGAGGCAGTCAGGAGTGACTGACTCATCCTACTTGCTCGAACTTTTATATAACTACAGATTAGATCGAGAAATGAATACGCACTCTGGTATTGTAAAGTGGAAAAAAGGCAGCCAAATTAACCGGCGTGGCTTAATGATCCTGGAAAACAAAGACAAAACTCAGTCAGGGAAATGATGGTGAAGACTGGGGCAGGGTCTGGAGTGTGGGGCCTCCCTGCTGCTGCTGAGTTGGGGCGGCCTGCTTCTCTCCACCACGGGGAAAAGGGTAACTCCACCTGGGTCTGGGTGCGGTCTCCTCCTCCAGTGGCGGGGGTACCTAGACCTGGGTCTTAGAGCACGCTTGGGGAGTGCGACTGTGTGTACAGTGTCTCTCTATGTCTGTCTTTATGTTGGGTGAGTGTTGAGTAATTGCATATGAGAGCATGAGGGTGGGAATGGATATTTGTATCTGTGAGTGCCTGTATGTCTGTGTCCATATGTCAGGTTGGGTATCAGACGCCTCCTCTCTAGGGACACCTCAGGTCCTCTGGGGTGTGGAGGCCTGTCTCCCCCCACAGCTTCCCCTGCCGGTGGCAGATGCCTTCAGACGTCGGTGCGTTGGTGGTTCTTTGTGTCCGGGGG
>VUQR01030043.1:0-11695 GCA_015108515.1 Hemichromis elongatus
CACTTAAGAAAACTGTCAGTAATGAAGAACTTTTATGTGAATGGTGAAGTTAACAAACAAAACCACCGCTATTGGTCTGACACTAACCCACATTGGATGGATCCCTCCAAGACTGTTGGAACAACAAAAGTGATGGTTTGGTGTGGTATATAGGGTACAACGATAGTGGGTCCAATCTCCATCAATGGAAACCTCAAGGCCACTGGATATTTGAAATTGCTACATGATGATGTGTGTCCCTCTTTATGCACTGAAGCCGGAACGTTCCCTGAGTTTTTCCAGCAAGATGGTGCACCACCACATTATGGGTGCCAGGTCCAAACATTCCTAGATGAACAGTTTCCTGGAAAGTGGATTGGTCGTTGTGAGCCAGGTGAATGGGTCAAGGTCTCCCGATGTGACCCCCTTAGACTTTTATCTTTGGGGTCATCTGAAGGCTATTGTCTATGGTGTGAATATACGAGGTGTGCAGCACCTGAAACTACGGATACTGGATGCCTGTGCTGGCATTTCTCCTGCGGTGTTGCTATCAGTGTGTGAAGAGTGGGAGAAGAGGGTTGCATTGACAATCCAACACAATGGGCAGCACATTGAACACATTTTATAAGTGGTCAGTAACTTGTAAATAACTCATGAAAGAATAAAGTTACGTTGACATTACCAATAAGTTTGATGTGTCACATGGCCCTCTTCCTATTGAAAAAACAAAAGTTGTATCCAAGATGGCCGACTTCTTCCTTGGATAGATGTAGAACAAACACTATGTAACACTAGAAATTTCAGACCTACCATTTATCATCTTAAGCATTAAACGGCATAAATGCTTTAAAATCATCAACATCAGCTCTTTACTGACAGCATGGTGTGTAACAAGGCGGCCCTTAGGGCTGAATTTACAGTGAGGCAGGTGGGACAATTGTAGTGGAACAAAGTGTTTATTTTTCATGCAGCATTCTCTTCATAAACAATTCAGATCTTTCACTTCTTCACTGCACAACAATTTTTCCTCGTCTAATCAGAATCAGAATTACTTTATTTATCCCCAAGCATTCAGCTGTCACTGACTAAACCATTATCCCACTAAAACATAGGGTTTTAAATCCCAACCTTCCACCACAGTATATAATACACCAATTTAAATAAATACATTTCACATTTTTATATGCAAAATATTTTACACTTTAAACCTTCACCAAACCAATAAACAAAAACAAAAATAAAAACCCAAGCACAAAAAGATTCCCCCACACTCCTTTTCAGGCCGGTCAGAGCGGCACCGCTCCGTTTTGCGTAACTATTTTTAAATGCTTGTAGAACCGCAACCACCGTAACCTGTCAAATTTCTCTAACTAGAAAAATATGTAAAAAAACAAAAACGATTTTCAATTTTTTTGTAGTTTGTTGCAGTGCTTGATAAGGTGCTTTTATTAAAGTGAAAAATGTGCTCCAAAGTGCTATACAACTAATATTAATAATATAAATATAGTAAGGCTCTTCCTTACATTTCCTCCCCCCTCTCTTAAGTGCGAAGTGCTTCAGTCCTCTGTCATTCTGGATAAACAGTCAGCAACCACGTTTGACTTTCCTAGCCTGTACTGGAGGGTAAAGTCATAAGGCTGCAGAGAGAGGTACCGTCCTGCAATGCGGGCATTTGCATCTCTCATGCGGTTCAACCACTGGAGGGCACGATGATCAGTCTCTAGCGTGAAGTGACATCCTAGAAGATAGTACCTCAAGGCCTCAATAGCCCATTTAATGGCCAAGCACTCTTTCTCCACCGTCGAATACCTTGCTAACCAGGTGCTTATATTAAAGTGTGGTACAATTTTTCGCACTAAAACACCCCAAATTATTGTCTAAAATATACAGAACACTTTCTAAAATAGATGAATTAATATCCCTTCCTATTGAAAAATGGGAAGCGTATTTATCAGTCAGCTTAGACCAAAACTTTTGGTCTCAGATATGCTTAAAAACCTTTCAACGGATCAGAAATCCCAGTTTGCAATTAATATAATACAAAATACTACACAGAGTGAAGTAGACTGGTCATCGGATGTTCAAGATGGGTTTTACATGTTCCAACAACTGCTCACACTGTCAAAGCAATACACCGGACAATTACATCCACGCCTTTGGTTCTGTCCACCAGTTCAAAAGTTTTAGCACGGGATATGTGAAGACTTATCAAAGTGTCTGAGATGTAACAGTCAAGCCTCCCCTTTAGTGTGCTTGCTGGGTAAATTGGATAGGTCACTACAGAAACGAACACAGCCCACATTGTTTTTATGGCCCTATGCATTGCCAAGAAAATGGTCCTCATTAACTGGAAAAATAAAAATAATCTTAATTTTAACCAATATAAAAACCATCTAATAGATTAGTCTTGATACAGCCTCTGCCACCACATTTGATCAATCCCTCTGGATTCCTTTGATCAGCTTCATCACCTAGTGGGGGTGGGGCGGTCATAGTTGGATCCTGCCTTCGCTATTTTGGTTGATATGGGGGCGTCTGGGGATTCTCTAAGGGCGTTTTTCCTGTAGGGCCTAACCCAGCGGTTGTGACTACGACCTGGTTAGGGCCTCTGGTGGCTCTTAGATGGTGTTTTCCGTGTGGCTGTGTACAGCAGAGATGGGGAGGGTCTGTGCTGGCGGACGTTGGGTACTGGCCTGGTAGTCTGGCTGCCCCTGGGTGGACCCAGGACAGGCGTAGGGGCTTGGGGGTTCTAGGGGTGCTCCACCTCCAGGCTGGGATTGTGGGCCGGTGGGTGCATGGGGGTATAGGATGCAGGGCCCCCCTGTTACTGTAGAGACGTGAGCGGTCTGCCTACCTCCACCCCAGGGAAAAGCTTTCCCTTCCCTCTTGGGTCTGCAGAGGCAAGGGTACCTGGACCTGGGGTTTAGAGTATGTTTGGGGAGTGTGATTGTGTGTACAGTGTTTATTTATGTTTTTCTCCACGTCGGGTCAATGTCGAGTATTTGTTTATGTGTATTTGGGGGTGGGAATACATGTTATGTCAGTGTGTGCCTGTACGTCTGTGTCTATATGTCAGGTTCTGTCTTAGACTCCGCCTCTCTGGGAACATCTCGGTCTCTCCTAGATATGGAGGCCGATCTCCCTTCACCACACTCCCTGCTGGTCACTGATGCCCTCAGATGTCGGTGCATTGGTGGTTCTTGGTCTCTGGGGCTGGGCGCTCATTTATGTACCGGCTCACTCCTGGTGACCTCTTGGCGGGACCGGCACCTGTGGGCCCTTAGGCCTCTGTCTTCTGAGCCTGAAGTTCTGTCCTCTGCTATTTACTATCTAATATTATTCACTGTTAGCTAGTCTATTGTAAGGAAGTTGTATGTGCTTTTTCTTGTTTGTTTTCTCTTCTGTTTTTTTTCTCTCAACAGGTGATCCAGGGACTTTTTTCTCTCTCTCCTCCCCCTTTTCTTACTATCTCTTCTTCTCCCCTCTGTTTTTCTTTCTCTCCTTCTCTTTCTTTCTCCCTGTCCTATCAGTCAGTCCTGTCTGAGTCTGTAACAACTGAAAATAAAATAAAAAAACATTACTCGCGTGTTGATTCATTTAAACGAACTAATCATCCTGATTTAACCAGATTTCTGTAAGGCAGAGTCAATCAATTTGTTGTTTAAATATTAATACGTGTACTAAGAGAGACTTGAAAGAGAAAGACCTAATGTTTAATAATCCACATTTCACTGTTTTACTTTTTGGTGGCATTGAAGATGCTGTCTTCTTCTTTCTTTGTGATTTTTCTTAATGTTTAAGTTGTCTATTGCTGGTTTAAGTTTGTTTTTTGGGGGGGGGGCTGACACAGTCTCTATGGAGGTTGGGTTTTAGAGGAGAAGAGAAGCTACAGAGAGGAATGCAAGACTGCAGCTCTGCCTCTTGGTCTCAACTCTTGATAGTCACATTTCCACATTTCAGTTACCAGAGTTTCATCCCCAGCAGATGTGTCACCAGTTGGGGAAAAGCAGTTTGACACATGAACAGGTACCAGGGTGCCAGGGGCTTATGTTTAAGACTTTGCTTCCTCTTCACCATCACCTAGCCATCCTGTTTCCCAGGCTGCTCAGGATAGTGTGTTGGGGTCAGACACTGGATTCAGTGTGGACATCCAGTATGTGAATACACACTGGATTCAGAGCTGACACCCTATGTCAGGGGGTCGGGAACCTTTTTGGCTGAGAGAGACATAAATGCCACATATTTTAAAATGTAATTCCATGAGAGCCATACAATATGCTTGAAACTAAATACAAGTAAATGAGTGCATTTTAACCAAAACCAACACTTTTAAAATACAATACGTCTCTAAATTCTTTTTAATAACTTTGTTATGCTGTTGCTAACCAAAGATGAAGAAAGAACTTCTTACCATTAATGCGACTTCTGGAGCTGCATAGTTTTTCTGATGGTTTTGTAGTCTGGTTGATACTTGGCAAGGTTAAGCTTCATGCAGGCATTGAGACTTCCATCTGTTAAACGCAATAGTAGGTTCATCTTAGTGTTCTTTAGATGTGAGAAGACTGCTCAAATGCATACGTAGAGCCAAACATTTTCAGTACAGCAATACTAACATGCTACAGTGTGTGGTAAGTGACGGGGAGCGCATTCCAAGTTTTGACATTCAACTGATCTGCGAGTTGAAGTTTTTTCATTTATCCCCACTTGTGTTTGCTCGCCAACTGTGCTTTCCAAATCTTCATTCAGTGACTTGAACTTATTCACCCACACGTCTGAAACCTTCAGGTCAGCAGCTTGTAGCTCAAAATCTCTGACGGAGACGTCGGGGATGTAATTCTTGGCAATGTCCACTGCACACTCATGTGGATGGGTAATAAACTTCTCCAGAGCGAAATTCTCCCGAGTGTGCTTTGAATAACTGTAGGATTAGATGTGAAGACCTCTAGCTGCTGAAGATCAAGATGTTGGGCAGGGTCAATTGCTGTGCATGCATCTTTAAACTCTTTTAGTTTTCAAAGTAGTAAACGACCTGTTTCAAGTCGGAAATGTAGAGTTAAAGCTCGTTTTCAAATGCAAACACTGCTTGTTGAAGGGATAAGACTGTATTTCCAATGCCTTGCATTTTAACATTAAGCTGGCTCAGATGTTCAGTCATGTCCACGAGATATTAGAACTTTAGGAGCCACACAGTGTTTGCTAACTCAGGATGCTCAACAGTTTTCATTTTAAAAGTCCGGATTTCGCTTAGACAAGCCACGTAATGGCTGAGCACCTTCAGTCTTGACAACCAACGCACAGTGTTGTGCAGAAAAAGACCAGGATAATTATCCCCAACTTCATCCAGCAGTGTTTTAAACTGGCGATCATTTAAAGCTCGTGCAACAAGAAAGTTGACCAGTGACATCACCTCACCAAGCTGCTCACCACACATCTGAGCACAAAGCACCTCCTGATGTAGGATGCAGTGAAAACTTATGGAAGGGTCTCTTTTCATGTTCACGAAGCACTACGAATGCTCTGTTTTTCCACACCATGTACAGTACACACCAAAATAACTTTATCCATCTGTAGATTTTTTTTCATTGGCAAACTTAGTGAAAGTGAAACTAGGTGAAAGACTTGAATAAATCCTTCCCTCTTGTTGTCCCTTTCATAGGCAAAACAGCAAGACTTTCCTCATGTAGTGAGTCACCGACAGCATACCTTGCAATCACGCTGAACTGGAATAAATGGCTTATGTCTGTTGACTCATCCAAAGCAAAAGAAAAGAATGGTGGTGCATTTACTATGTCCTTCACTTGTGTTGCCTCAGCTTGATTTGCCATCATGGAAGCAATTTTATCATTGCATATTAGACATCGAATTCTTCTGTCTATTCCTATTTTTTATTAAAGATTTGTCTGCGAGCCAGATGCAGCCATCAAAAGAGCCACATCTGGCTTAGCCATAGGCTCCTGACCTCTGCCCTATGTGGACATCCAGTGTTAGCGTCCAATGTGTATGGTCACACTGGATGTACACACAATGGATGTTCTCCTCATGGTCCTTCTGCATGGCAACGGTCTTTGTCCTCAGTCAAGGATCTTGTCCTGTGTGAGAAGCCAGTTCCAGCTCTACAGTTGTTACCAGGCATGTTTTAGCTCTATGTTAGTGTCAGCCTTAACTGGTAGTTTCTGTTTCTTGTTGCACTATCAACAGTACTGGAACATGCTATACCCCCACACAAGGACAAAGCAGCCTCTCCCTATCTAAACTGTGTTATGTAAGCTGGTAGAAATGTTCCCTTCAACAAGCAACTCTCCTCCTTCACACTGAGGGGTTAGTGCTTGTATCCTTCTAACGAGGAGTATATCAACTCTATTATGAGCATAGATCGCAATTAATGTTAAAAAAAATGTATCAAAACTTATTTCTAACAGCACCAGGCTTTAACCATAGTTTTTCGTTGTGTTAAGATGAACATTTTAACAGCCTCAGGTAGTAATAGGATTGTGACATTGACATCATTTTTCAGCCCTGGAAATGGCCATTTTGCTGAGAGCAAATTTCCAAACTTATTACTTTACCTGTAACAGGCATTGAAGTGCCATTACAATGAATATATTACAATCCAAAGGCTGCTTCTGAGAGATTAGCATTTTTTCCACCACAGATGTAAATTACATTTATAGAACCTATGCTATCTCCTGCCTAGACCTGACAAATTAAATTTACATTTAATTTACATACTTAAGACAAACTGAATATGAAAAATAAACAAAGAGCACAAAAATATCTAGCTTTACCTAGCCAAGAGAAACCTTTGATCATTAATAACTATTTTAACCAATCATGGTACCTCTGTCCATTCACTGAGCATATACAAAAAATACAAAAAGAAAGAAAGAAGGTAATTAATAAATTGACTGGAGATGAAACAGTAGCTATGCTAAACAGTTTAGGTTGGTAGTAAGCTCAATTACATGTAAGCAAAAGCTCGTTTCTACAGTTTCAAAATGATCTAATATGCATTTGCATATTGGTTAATTATAATAACGACACTGGTTTTTTATATCTTCCTTTGCATAAAGCACTTTGATTACTGGGGTCTGAAGCCTGAGTGAAGCCATGTAGGGGGCAGATGTGTTTACCTGTAATCTGATGTGTTGTAGAAAAGAACAGAGGGTTGAAAGGAAGAGCATTGTGAGGATAGCTGTCTCTCTTTTATAACTTCTTTCTAGATTTCATGGTTTTAATTCATGGCAGTGACCTAAAATGTATTTCAGGATTTGTGATCAGTACACTACACACAGAGGCTTCAGGTGCAACAGGCAGCAAAGAGACAGGGAAACATTCAATGTGGATAGAGGTGCTTGAAAATGACAGTGACAGTGCTGATTGGATGCATTTTGAATTTCCAGCAAAGATTGATATTAAAAAACACATATTGAGCACACTACAGAGGTAATTAACTTTAATTCACACATCTGTGTGGCATACTGATAAAATACTAAATTAACAGATCAGTTTGATCCAAATGGAGAAGCTAAAATGATGCCTGTGCCAAGACCTCAAAGCTGGAAATCTTTGGATTTAAAGAGCTCCTTTCCTCTCCTCCTTTCAATCACTAACTGCTAAATTTTATAACAGTAGCACATCAATGTCTATTAACACATAATAGAAGGAAGTGTGGAATCAGATGGTAGGCAATGCAAGAAGTATTAGTATTTAAAAGTATATTTCAATGCTATGACTTTTTTTTTAAGTCAGCAATTTGTGCAGAAAACTTTACCGTGTCTAGCAACCAATGTGGAGAAAACTGAAAAATGCACTGAATATTTTTGTACTTTTTCAGAAGGAGATTTAGAAGGATTTAATGAGCATATTCAATTTTTTTTATTAAAGCATTAAAGAAATAAAAATCACAAAAAATTAAGTGCTGAATGTCTACATAAACGTAAACCAAACAAAAAAACCCCTAGAATATTTAAGCGAGATGGCAAATGGGAAAGAAACTCAGAAACTACAAAACATCACAACACAGAGGAATTTATCAGCCTGGAGAACAGGCACATGGATGAATGTGAGAGGAAAGCATATGTACAAGGCATGAAATCTTCAGCTAAATATGGGAAACATTGAATTACTTTATAAATGTCTCAGTCCTTTAAGACAATGTGCAGGGAAAGTTGAAATATAAAATGCAGAGACTGCAGCTATTAAAAATCCTCACTGTGCAACTGTGCTCCCCTTTCAGTGTTTCTTAAATGTATAAACCCAACCTGAAGCAAGCATGAGGATGATGTGAAATGTGACTCTCGCATTTATTAAAATGTCCTTCAACAAGAGGGAAAACTCTAAAACTCTAAAATCTTCTTTGAACAATGTGCTCATTGAACCATTCGCAAATATTTTTATCCTTTGTTGCAGAGTCCTTGAAACCCTTCTGTGTGCGCTCCATAACAGATACAGCCATCTGATGCTTCAGTCCTTTCAGTGTTTGCCATCTGTCTGGCCAAGGCGAGTCTGCAGCTCAACCACGACACGACTCATCATCCCTCCCAGTTGATTGTGCATCTCGACGAGCTG
Organism: Hemichromis elongatus; assembly: GCA_015108515.1. Taxonomy (NCBI): domain Eukaryota; kingdom Metazoa; phylum Chordata; class Actinopteri; order Cichliformes; family Cichlidae; genus Hemichromis; species Hemichromis elongatus. The sequence goes on from VUQR01030043.1 coordinate 8,548, forward strand.
CTGTGGTGAGCAAACACTAAGTTCCTGAGGTGTCATTCTGCAGGACAGCGCCTCTATTTCTGATGACAGACCGTCACAGGGTAGCTCGCATTCAATTTTCTCATTTCCATCTGGCACCTCTGGTGTCAGTTTCCCAGAGGCATCCTGCTCAGGTCTCTCATCTGCAAGGGCAGCCTCGTTCACAAGCTCTGTTGCTACAAACACAAAGAGGAATTCTGTTTACACAATTATAAACAGATGAACACTTACACGAGAGATCATTAGCATGGCATCACTCAAGAAATTAATACCTTAAATTATTGACTTGTCACAGATGTAGTACGCATTTATTACATACCCAGTGTGTCGTCTGAGGGCTTATCCTCTTCTGGGTTTTGAGGGGCACTTGTCTCTTCTAGTTCAGAAGTCATCATCTCAGTTTCATCAAAACTCTTCAATTCGTCCCCGCCCCGCCCTTTACGCTGGAAAATGACAGATGTCAGGTACATGTGGAAAAGCTGCAGTAATGTTAGTGTTTGTGCTGGGTGGCGTTAGTCTGCTGAGCTACCTGTCGTTCGTAGACTTTGAGTGCTTTTTTCACATTAGAGATCTTTGGGGAGCGAATTGGTAAAGTCTTGATTTCACTGGGAGTCAGTGCACTGAGGTCACCGACTGTTTTAATGTTTCTGGCACGAACAAGCTGCCCAAAACCTCGAGACCTATGAGGAAGAATAAAGGTTAAATAAGTCTTGGTTACTTTGGTCAGATTTTAACAGAATAAATATTTGACCAAATTTTTCCTTTGCTGAACCCCATGCTGTCCTCACCACATGTTAGAGGATATCTGAGGCAGCACAGCTTCCACAGGTGTAGAGCAGCCAACCAGGGCCGGGTAGATGCAGTCTTTAGAGACAGGTCGAGGTTCCTGGCCCATTTCAGAAATCTGATAAAAAAAAAGATTCCATGTACCATTAGGATGAAGTATGATACCTATGTAAAGCTGGAATAATCAAGATTACTCAAAACTTTGGACCTATATAAGTGTTTTTTGGGCCATTTGCTCTTTTTGGCAAGAAAAAAACAGCAAAAAATATTCTAAAAAAAGTGAAGCCTCACGTAGGACTCCAAATACATCCCAGTTGCAAAACTAAGGATGGGTAGGTACTGAAATCCATCCATACTAAATGGGCTTGGGGCTACATACAGTAACGATGATCTCTCTTTAATGTCCCATCTCCCTCACCTCACTCTCAACCAGACTTGGCAGCGCTAAGCGTTACTTTGTCAAAAAAGTAACTGAGTTAGTAACTGAGTTACAAGATCCTAAAAGTAATTAATTACTAGAAAAGTAATATTGTGTTACTTTAAAAAAAAATGTTTGACTCCTTTTGTCCACGGTATAATTGGCCATTTTTAAATACTTTTGATGTTACCTCTACATTTTACCTTTAAAAACTATTTACTTTGCCTTGTTTGGTCTCATTCTTTTTAGCACAAGCTCACATGTCTGAATTTAAAGTTATGTTTTTATTTTGATATTCTGTATTAACAGAATTGATCTAAAAATCAGACTAAAATCTAAGTAGAAACTTATATTTTTTACTGTAACAACCACAAACATGTTTATTGAATCATATCTCAAACCTTAAAATGTAAATATAAATTGTCCATCCATCCATCCATTTGCTTCCGCTTATCCTTTTCAGGGTCGCTGGAGCCTATCCCAGCTGTCATAGGGCGAGAGGCGGGGTCCACCCTGGACAAGTCGCCAGTCTGTCGCAGGGCTAACACACAGGGACAAACAACCATTGGCACTCACATTCACTCCTACATTCACACCTATGGGCAATTTGGATTGATCAATTAACCTATCCCCACAAAGTGCATGTCTTTGGACTGTGGGAGGAAGCCGGAGTACCCGGAGAGAACCCATGTAAACACGGGGAGAACATGCAAACTCCACCAAGAAAGACCCCGGCCTGATGGTGGAATTGAACTCAGGACATTCTTGCTGTGCGGCAGCAGTGCTAACCACCGCGCCACCGTGCTGCCTAAAAATATATAAATTGTCAATTTTAAAATCCTATACACAAGATTTGCAAACAACAAGTTATTTGCAGCCATTTACCTTTCAGTGTTCTTTTTAAATAACCATTTCAAGATATTTACAGAACAATCAGGTGTTCTACATTAAATAATATGCCACACAAATTATTTGTGCCACTCCAAAAAATAATTTGTCTGTTTTCTAACCTGGAGACAGCGTTGCCTCATTCTGACACACAACACAGAACTATCCACTGCACTACATGTACTACACACCAACTACACAAGACAACACACTAACTACACACTCCAAACACGTCAAATATCACAATCCCCCCTCATTCTCTGGCCGTCACTCCTAAAACTTACCCCTCTTCCTAAACAACCAAATGTCAAACAGCAACACTCATGTGATTGATTTACCCCCTTAGCTTCAGGTGTTGTGCTAGAAAGTGAATACCGTCCACGGGTGCGCGCAGCTGCTTAAAGCTGTAGCACCAAGATTACTTACGTAGACAGCTATTTCTGTGCAACTGATATAAGGTGCGGTAAGATGAAGACTGTTTCACAAACCGTCTGTTTGTTGAAAAATAGCAATGCAACCGCAACGTGTTTTCTTGTTAGTTCAGTTCAATTTTATTTACATAGCGCCAAATCACAACAGTCGCCTCAAGGCACTTTATATTGTACAATAGTACATACAGAGAAAACCCAACAATCATATGACCCCCTATGAACAAGCACTTTGGTGACAGTGGGAAGGAAAAACTCCCTTTTAACAGGAAGAAACCTCCGGGAGAACCAGGCTCAGGGAGGGGCAGGGCCATCTGCTGCGACAAATGAAATGACTCCAAGGTTCCTCAGTGTTACTGGAGGCCAAGGCAATGCCATCCAGGGCAAGAATCTGATTAGATACCATATTTCTAAGATTTTCAGGGCTGAGTACAATAACCTCAGTTTGATCTGAATTAAGCAGCAGAAAGTTAGAGGCCATCCAGGACTTTATGTCTTTAAGACATTCCTGCAGTTTAACTAATTGGTGTGTGTTATCTGGCTTCATGGATAGATAAAGTTGGGTGTCATCTGCATAGCAGTGAAAATGTATACTATGTCTTCTGATGAT
>VUQR01030045.1:0-10300 GCA_015108515.1 Hemichromis elongatus
AAAACAAATAAGATGAACTTTTGTGAGCGCTCGCAAAAGTAGCTCGGTATCTTGCAAAATGATCCCGCAACTTTTTGACAGTTTGTACTGTCAAAAGGGTGCGGTACGGTAAGGAGAAGACATTGAGGAGGATTTTGAACATTTCCTGCGGTCAAGAGAGGTCCCACAAGAGGAAATCACACACACGAACACGACAAACTGTGTCTACTGCCAAGTACAGTTTTAATATCTTTATAGTTTAGTCCAAGCTCAAAGTAAAAATCTATGAATCGCTCAAATGGATGTGTGTGTCCTCCATCACTGTGGTTGTTTCCAAGGTTCAGTGGTGCTGACTGGAGGTGTATGGACTTTTGCGAGATCTCGAGTTCGCAAAAGTTTTGCGAGATCCCGAGTTACTTTTGCGAGCGCTCGCAAAACTTTTGCGGGATCTCGCAAAAGTTCATCTTATTTTTTTTCTCTCCCATGTCCCCTGCGGGGCTCCGTAAGCTTCACTTTGGATCTTAATAAGATTTTTTTTAATACCAAAATTTCATACCAAAACAAAACAAAACAAAAAACTACATATCTCAGTAATTTCTACACAGTCTTTTGGAATGTTATATTATAAGTTTGAAATGTTAGAATGTTGAAATAATCTTCATATATAAAACATAAAGCCACTGCAGGAACTCACCTCAGCCAGGTGTAGTTCTGGTAAACATAAAGGAAAGGTTGGGGAGAAGGAAAATACATTGCTGGGGTTAGCTGTGTGAATACTGTGAATTAAACTCTGTCTTTCTTCTCTTAGGTCTACCCACTGCTTGGGTTTCCAAATCCAGGAGTCTCTCAGGCCTCTGAGCGTCTGATCAAAGAACATCAAACTAAGTATAGCCAAACCTCCAGGATTCTGCAGCAGGTAGGCCGACACACAGCTCAAGAAAAAATAAAGAAACATCTTTTTCAGAGTGTGAAAGGAAAGAAAACTGCTATCCTTGTTCCATCAGCATATCATTTTAGTTGAAAGGTAATGGATTAAAGCTGAAATTCCATTATCTTTAGTCGAAGCGGCAAGGGAAATGTGTAAAGTTTACTTTGGACTTCTGTGTTGAGCTTATAGGCCCCAGGGGTGGCCAACTCCAGGCCTCGAGAGCCGTTGTCCTGCAGGTTTTAGATCTCACCCTGGGTCAACACACATCAAATGATTAGTTCATTACCAGGCATCTGGAGAACTTCAAGACATTTTGAGGAGGTCATTTAGCCATTTAAATCAGCTGTGATGGATCAAGGACACATCTAAAAACCTGCAGGACACTGGCTCTCGAGGCCTGGAGTTGGCCACCCCTGCTATAGGCTATAGTGTAGTCTCCCCCAGTGGCCAGCCTGTGCTGGTGTGCCTGTGTTACTCTGCAATTTATTGCTTTGCTCTGCAAAGTATTTCACCTAACTGATTCCTCATTTAGTCAATAGAAAAATAAATCAAGACTGTTTAATTACTAAAGTAATCAACTGGTACAAAACCTCGAGAGATAAAGTGTCCTGTCAAGATAACTAAAGCCATCTTGAATGATGTGATGGTTGTTAAAGAGTCAGTTGTTATATAAACACTAATTCTCTGTTGGGATGTTTGTTAAAGTAAGGACATAAAAGTTTGAAGCTGGAAGATTGAATTTTAACAGAAATCTGATATGTGGCTAAGAGAAGCGCTCGTTTCCTTGACTCTTGCTTTCAGTCTATGCTAAGCTAAAGTATTTTGACTCAGGCTGATGTGCTTTGATATAACTCCCTCCATCTCTCTCTGTCAGAGGCAGACGGTCGAGCTGATCCCCATCACTCAGGTGAACTACAAATGGAAAGACAAGAGCTACGTCTACTACGTTTACGGCAACGAACGCAAAGTCAGTGCTGACGACTACCCAGAGACCTGCTGCTGCGTCATCCTGTAGACTCACATATACACCCAGCTGAAAGCAATTAAACGTATACTCATTCTTGTCTTTTTTTTACTATCAGTTTTCCTTTTTCCATATATAATGATGATTTCATTTATTAGGGTAAGAAAAGCAATCCACCTATTCAAATCTGAACTTAAATTAGATTGCGATGGTTTACCTCCACAAATAGCCAGGCGCGGTTTGTGATACATGTCGCAAGACTACTAACTTCGTAGAACACCCCAGGGTAAATCATATTACAGAATATGACAAGCTTATGTTGAGGCGAACTGAAGAGGAGGAGAGGACAGGGACAGGTACTGCTAGAGTGAGACAGACGTCTCTCACGGAGTCCTTTAGTGCTGCAGGCAGGCAACGTGTTCAAATAGCGCACAACTTCAGGGTTTTTTTTATTTCTATATGATGATTCTGCATTATTAAGCGATAACAACAAGTAGTCTGATGTGCTGTAATCAATGTGAAGCTATAATTTGAAAAACAATAAAACATTAAGTTTTTGTACAAAGTATCGGTATCGGATCACTATTGTCGATACCATCTTGAATTTTACTTGGTATCGTATTGGAAAATCACGATTCTTTATTAATCCCTGAGGAAGTTATATAAACACCAACACCACCAGGAATTGAACCCAGGACACGAGCGGTAACCTTTACCAGCGATGCAAGGTCGGACTGATGTTATACCATGTGTGCATACTATTAGGGATAGCACTCTGCTGGTATTTTTCCACATGTATCGCATAGGTTTGGTTAACGTTTTCCCCATTTTTGGCCACCCACCGTATGGTGGAGGAACTGAGTTCTAATGGTGAAGTAGAAAAAGCGAGATAAAACAGAGTTTGTTTCTTGGCACGGTAGAGCCATTTGTGTATCATAAGCAATATAGCAGAGCACTTGTTTTTCTGCACCTACAAAAATTCATTAAAAATCATGCTTGATAGTTGACATGACTTTCTCAATGGATTCCTCTTTTTGAACATCAGCACTATATTTGTGTGCGTTCATCTCATTCCACTACATAATTTTGGAGAATGATATTTCTGGTCAAATTCAACATGCGCAATTGAATATAACATTGCATAAAGAAATGAATTAAAAATCCTCTCTAATTGTTGACATGAAATTGTCAGTTTAATACTCCTCTGGGTTACCTTCTCTACATGTGTGCCAACTTTCATCAGAAAATGCTGCAAGATTCCAGAGAACATTTCTAATCAACAAGGTTATTTTAATCAACAAAAATTTAGAAAAAAATCATGTTTGATCGCTGACATGAAATTCTCCACAAATTCCTCTTCTCCGCAACTCACACAACATGTCTGCAAAGTTTCAGCTCCAACTACTGCAATATTTCTTTCTTTTTTTTTCTTTTTTTTGCCTTTATTGGATAGTGAAGTCAAGACAAACAGGAAATTGGTGTTACTGGAAGTCTGGATTGGCTGTCTGTTTAAAAAGGCCTGATCTCTGATCCTATCAGTCAGTGCACAGCTAGATGAAGTCGATGTGTAAGGGGATTCACCCAGTTCTAACTGCCTCAAAAGCAGTCTAGGGCTACTTCCTCTGATGCAAAGTGTGAAAAGCTTTGCAGACCTGGCAGCTCCCCTATAGGTTGGTGCACTTGGTAACTAGCAAGGCTAAATTAAGTGCCTTCCTTGGAACTAACAGAGCCCTAAGGGCCCTAAGGGTCTGTTCGGTTTGTTAAAAAAAAAAAATCCCGTCTGACACCACAATACAATACAGTTTTATTTATATAGCACATTTAAAAACCACCACCACACCAAAGTGCTTCACAATAAAACAGAGAAACAGCATAAAACAATAAATATATCGTCTTATGTTGTAACCCAAAAAAACTGAATGAAAATATACAGACACTCATCTCTCCTTTTTACACAAAAGGAAAAATTTGGGGGCGGAGTCAACTGGATCCGCTATCTGTGCACGGTTTTATGGCAAGCGGACGCAGGGGAAACGACTGGGTATAACTACTTTGGCTCTTACGCGTCAGAGAGATTGTAACGGATCAAGCGTGATTGATCAGCAGCAGAATGAACAGCGCAGGTAAGAACTGAAACACAGGACACCACTTCAGGAACTATCACAACACCGACCACCGAACCCCTGCGGACTCGTCTCCTAATAGCAGGGACGGACTGGGACTAAACACATCCCTGGACTTTGACTGGGCCCGGCCCAAAGTAATCGGTGTGCGGAAACTCGGCAACAATAATGCTTGGCATGAGTGTATTATGTCGGTTAGTCTGTGACATTTAGAGGCTTCAGCATCTAATGCCAATCAATTTTTTTTTCTCTTGCCTTCTCAGCCCCACCCTTTTCTTTTCTTTTTTTACTCGCAGCCGCGGTTTGCATCGTTTCTTTCCGTCGACTTCCGCCGGCCTTTCCTGGAGTGTCGGCCATTCTGTGATTATCCAGAATCCACAGATGCTCAGTCCGCCCCTGCCTAATAAGCAACCGTAGTAAATGTGTTTAGATTAAATTTAAGACACTTTTGAGGTTTCTTAGTTCAACGTCTATTTGCTTACAGTTGTGCATGAGAAATAAGTACTTTTGTTAAAGAAAAAGGCTTTGGCAGAACTGAAACGCTGTTACTTCTATAAACACATTCCGCGCCATAGGATTAATAAGTCAGAAATCATGTTAAACCTCAGCATTCACTAATCTGAATTCATTTGCTGCTTTAATCTACTTCTGTTTTTAAAAAAATAAGCTCCAGTTGTTTTCCCTTTTGGACAGTAAACTCCAGATGAAACTAATCAGCCCATCTGAACCTTGTTTCCTGAAGAATTTGATGCAGATGTTTGCCTTTGTAGCGACGACAAAAACAAAGTGAAATTGTGAAATATGAAAAAACGAGAATAACAATAACTTTGTTTTGTACGCAATGCAACCTGGGCAATAAGCAACCAGCTTTTTTTTTCTGTTTTACGTGTTACAATTTTACACATTTATTTCTTACAATAACAAGCCCAAAGAGACCTCCGTACATTTCTTATTTTATTTTAATGCCAGCAGTGTTTATTTTTTCATGTAGAAAAACTAAGAAATACTAGAATCAAAAGCATTCTTAGAAAAAAAAATGATTAAGGCATCTCAGCTACATGTGTAGTTAAACTTATTTTTACGGTTAGAAGGACCAGTGCTCCGGCCCACATAAGATCAAAATGAAATGAATGTGGCCCATGAAGCAAAATTAGTTTGACATTCCTGCTTTAGACCAAGAGTAGAATTACTTAACAAAGGAAGGACACACGTGGACTGCTAAGCTCTCAAAGACAAAGCAAGGTCAGGCTGTGAGTAACTGATTTAAAAATAAGTAATCAACTAAGGAGAAGGAGGGAGTGCTGTTACAGTGATGTAAATAATAATAATACATGATAATAAATAATATTTTGAGACAAAGTCGAAGTAGTATTTTGAGATTAAGGTTGAATTGTAGAGATTAAAGTTGTTTTGAGCTCCTATACCCTCTACAAAATGCTGTGTGTGTGTGAGTTATTGAAATTGTACTTAAGAATCAGTTTTGGTAACAAGGAAAATATTTCTGTTTTAGCACATAAACACTAGTAACAAGTACAAGGAGATGGTGCACAAAACTGCATCTGGTCAGAAAGAAAAACAACACAAACCTAGAATTAGTTCACCAGATCTGTACTAAATAGAATAGCTGGTAATGGACAGATGCAAGGATATGGATGTTTACACCCCTATGCAGTAATACATATTGAGACAGCTAATCAAGTTGTTTCACTAGTTTCAGGTTTTTGTGTCTGATTTTTTTCTCCAACTACTGAGCCCACTCCTTCCTCTGTAATTCCTCGGGTGTCGGGTTAACATACTCATTGCTTTTTGAGTTGCAGGAACAGCTGCAAGAGTTGATGGAGTCTTTCTAAATTCCCTCTGGGGCTTTAGGGACTGTGTGCACAATGATTACCTTCACAGAAATCAGTTCAGTTTCTTTAGCAGACATTTCATTATACTTAAAAGAAAAGAAAGAAAAATGTAAACGAACTAGGTTTGTCCAGAAACAAGAACTGAAAAAAATCTTTTTTCAGTTCTTGTTTCTGCACAAACCTAGTTCTCTTTGAGTTTAACCTGAATTTTCGACTTAATTTTCAATTAATTTAATTCTCTCGAGTTTTAGGCACGTTTGGAAAAACTGCTGTAAACAAAGAATGCTTTCAGAAATATAAATGATTACTGGTCCCAAATGTATTCTGCAGCAGGACAATGATCCTAAACATACAGCCAAAATTATTAAGAACTATATTCAGCATAAAGAAGAACAAGAAGAAGTGATGGTATGGCCCCCACAGAGACCTGATCTTAACATGATCGAGTGTGTCTGGGATTACACTGGAGGACACTGGGTGGAAAAACAGACAATCCAAGAAATAACATAGGAAGACAGAGATAATATATACACTGACGGGTGATAAGGGAAATGGAAATGTATAGGTACATAGCAGGAACAAATAGCACAGAACGAGACAGGGGAAGCAAAGCTGGACACAATGCACACGAAACAATGAAATATATAAAAAAGGAAGTAGGATGAACACGCAAGCTTGACATTAGGACAGGGATAAGCAAACAATAGGCTGGAGAGACGAGGATGAAACACAAAGAGAAGAACATAGGAACAGTTAAGGGAGACACACCTAAGATGCAGAGCAAGAGAAAGAGAGACGCAGAGAGAGATACATAAACATGGAGACGGGACAATGAGGACTAGACAGAAAGGGAAACGCTGTCACGTCATTCGTTTAATTGCCATTAAGGGTGATGTGTAAAAATGAGAACCCGGGGAAGGTTTCGGTTGCGTTTTTTCTTTCTTTTTTCCAAGACAAAAAAAACGTGGTTACAGCACACAAAATAAAACTCAAATATAAAGTAAACACGGAAAGCTGGAAACATGAATAGCTTTGATTTTACCCAGAAGATTGGTTTGAATTCTTTGTTTCTTCTTGTTGTTCCAGCTATGTACCCGCCTGTCATGGCACCCCAACCCAACATGTTTGGCAATGTCCCAGGTTATGAAGGCACTGTGACAGGAGGAGGTAAGAAAAGCTTGGTTCACATATTTCCTCACATTAATGCTGTTGCAGCTAATTGAAATTGTGTCATTGATGCAGGAGGTTTCCTGCCCCCTCCCATGCCCGTGGAGCCAGTGGCCCCACCCCAACCCATCCCTGAAAATCCTGAATGGAGGTACGACATATTACCCGCGTCTCTGAGCTGCTTAACAACCAGTAGAAAGCTCTGGTTTAACACTGAGTTTTATTGTTTTGTAGCATCCCCTCTCTGTCTGAGGATGCGGCTCGTGAGGCATTCAAGACATTTGTGTCATCTCATTGCTGCTACAGCGATGCTCCAGTCACTGAGGGAATCATCACTTCCATGGAGCCATTCAACACATTTAGGGTGATTCAATGTTCCCGTTTTTACAACGCTGTCACCATTAGCGATGCTGAGAACTGAGTTACCTCTATATCTTTTTTAAGTATCTTGATCAGTCTATGACAGAGCTCTGGTTTGAACTGCTTTAATTCAAAGTTTAAATGTTTTTTCCAAACATTTGACCAAAGGACATAATTGAATGATAGTGAACTGCTGAAACATCAGCATGTGTAATGTGTTTTCTTCTCAAAAATTTGAGGGCTTTAAGGAAGTGTCCAAACCTGCTAAAGTCGTAGTTTGCCAACCCCGTGGCAGCCAGTAATTGTGCAGTTTTGTGGGTCTGACAGTATATTTCATCACATATCATCAGGACTGTTGAAAGAGGTCAAAACCTACACTGAAGATTAGTTTAACAGCAGGATTTATTATGGAAAATACCATCCCATGTATATGGCACCACAATGTTACTTAACATCAGCTTTTTATAACTACCTACAGTTTTATGCTCACAACAGCTATTTCACTTCTACAATTTTCAAAGCGAAAGTGAAATTTTTATTTTATTTCAAAAAAATTTTTTTTACAAAATATTTGGACTCTAACGTGTCTCCCTGGTGTTTTTCTGAATCTACATGTGCATTTATACAACTTCATCCTGATCCACAAACTCATACAGTACCAGGCTGACAGGGGATAATCGCATGAGCAGTGTTATTACAAAGTCCCTTTGAGTAATTATCTTGTCTCTGCATGTTCAAGCTGTAAAGGCAAAGATGTGTTCACAAAGAGGACGGTCTCGGGTTAAAAACAAGTGTAAATAAAATCATAATGTCTGTAACGTGTTTTTCAGACAACAAATAGCTTTGTAGAGAAATAGAAAACGTATGGTTCACTTTCACGCTCGGTGCCCATGATGTAAAATATAGAAAAATGTTATCATCACATCCAATTTCTCTTAGTAAAGTCATTTTTCTGTTCTTTAGTACCGTCTGGAGACGTTCACTGAGTCCAGGTCAACTGAGTGGGCCCAGAAACCATACGAAGGTAAACACATATCATGTTATTCATTCCAGAACAATTTACAGTTCAGAAATGGGTAAAACAAAATCCCTAAACTAAAAGGCAGCACGGGGAAAAACAGTACGGACAGCATAGCCAGTGGGGCGATTCAACAATAAATACACAAAATAATAAGGGAAGGGGAAAGGGAAGGGGATACAATAACAAACTAATCACAGAAAACTGAACAAAGGAAGGAAACTAAATACTATTAGTTACTATAACTGTTACACTATGAGGAAAAGATAAATATAATAAATATAAATACAAAGAATACCAAGATTTATTAAAAAAAAAAACTCAAAGTCACTTTGTAAGAGACCCAGGGCCATAACAGAAACTGGATAATATTTTACATGGAAAAAAAGTCATAGCTGGAAAGGCACCTGCTTCTTCTTTCATAACAATGAGTTCCTCTTTTGGTTATCCTTGCCTAATCCTACTCACAATGGAGTGACTTACTGTAAGAGCGTTTTTTGTTGTTGTTTTTTTTTTACCGTTACTTCTTGTGAGCTCTTGCATGATTAATAGGTGAGGTTGCTGACTTTTACACCCAGCCCGCTCCACGACCATGGGAGGTCCAGGCCACACCTCCCAAACTCTTCAGTGACCATAAAGAGAAGATCCGGGTGCCCTACACGTCCTCTGTCAAGGTGACTGAATAACAAAAGCTAGCTGTCTAAGTGCAGGTTTTAGCTTTAAGAGGGCTGACACAACTTTGATTATGGAAATGGAAATGGTGGTGCACAGAATACCCTGATATGTTACCCAAGCATCGTGAAAAGTTTTTAGGGTTTAAGAAATAGATTTCAGTTGTCCTTAGGTGAACTTGGGTTGCTGGGTATATAGGCACAGAAAAGCTGGCAGAAGCCCTTTGTGAATTAAAGCTGTCAAATCTGAAGATGTTCCATGGGTTTCACAGGGTCTTGAAAGGACTGGAGGTTGAGTTCAAGGTGATTTTATGTGAAGGTGACCCAAATGCAGAGTCAGAGGAGAGGATTAATTAACAAAACTATCCTTTTTTTTCCACAATGTAGAACCCCAACAGAACAACAATGTGTGCTAGGTATCGTTGTCCCACAGGAGCACCCACCGTTTTAATCATCTAGCTGTTGATTTAAGATGAATTTGAAGAATTTCCTACCTCCACCATGTTTAACAACTCGTACAGTGTTCTTAGGTTTGAAAGCCTCACTTTTACTAATCCAAACATACTTCTTATCATTGTGGCCACATAGCTTTTTTCCTTTTCTCAATTGACTATAAAACCTTTTTCTGAGCATGTGCAAGCTTCTGACCATAACTTTATTTGCAGCTCTGATTTAGCTTGATCTCTGATTAGAAGTTAAACTGTCACCAGCAAATGTGTGTGATGGTTCTAAGGAGAAGTGTCGGTCAGTGTGACAATAATCTTATTCTTAACTTTTGTGTGTGTGTGTGTGTGTGTTTTAGGAATGCTTCACCTGCCATGCAACAGGTGCAGAGCAATGCACTGAGTGCAATGGAAGTGGAAAAGTAAGAAAACTCTTAACCATACATAATAATTACTAACATGAAAAATCTGGTGGCAATGTTAAAAAATGTGCTTATTTGTGTCTTTGTAGATATCTTGCTGGGTGTGTAATGGCACAGGAGTGAAGCTCGATGCAGCCTGCAGTCAATGCAATGGTACTTGCCAACAAAGGTACGACTTTTTTCAGACCAAAACTATGTATACAACACTACCAAACATAAAATGGTATTTATAAAGGTGGAATGTGTGCACTACCGGCATACTTCAGATTCATGAATACATGGTATTAGAGCAAATCAATCCAATGCAGTAAACCAGAGATTTTTTTTTTTTGCAGTTGAGTTCATTTATATATATATATATATATATATATATAT
>VUQR01030050.1:0-25858 GCA_015108515.1 Hemichromis elongatus
AAAAATGATTTGTTAAACATTTTTGTCGTTTTTAAAGTAGAAAATCTGAATTTAGATCAATTGTACTAATACAGTGTGTCAAAATGAAGAAATAACTCCATTTTCAGATATTTGAGGTTGTGCTTAAAAAAATGATACAAACAAGGCAAGAAACAGCTTTTAAAGCTGAAATATAGAGGTCAATTTAAAAGTTAAAAGTTTAAACTCTTAATAGTATAGTAAAATAAATTGTATGTCATAATTAGCTTAATTATTATTGAATGAGTAATAATAAGTAAATAACCAGATTTTTGAAGTGAGTCAGTATTGCAGAGAGCTTGCACAACTACCCTTTCCAGTACACAATAGAAATTGTTTGTAATTATTACAATTGAACAGCCCAGACATTGAGACAACCGATTGTGTACTTTTACTTAAAAAAATACTTTAAAGTAAATTTAAAAGTATGTACTTAGGACTTTTACTTAAGTACATTTTTGATGTAGTACTTATACTTTTACTTAAGTATATATTTTGCAGGGTAGTTGTACTTTTACTTAAGTACTTCCTCCACCACTGCTGAAATGTGAATTTTAATTTTAAACATTTAGAAGGCCAAATGATAGTTTATTAAAAACTCACTGGTGCTTTTTGTTGGTTTGAGATTTGGGTTTTGATTTATTTCTACATCTCCCCTTGTCCTTCACCATGTTCTTCCTCATGGTTGTGTGTCTCCTGGACTTCACTTTCTCTGCTCTTGACTTGCAAGTGTGTTAGACTTTTGTATACTGTCAATCTACAGAATTAAAGCTGATTTTGTAGCTGATTCTTGTCTCCAATGTCCTATGTCCTGGTCCACATTCTGCATGTAACATAGCCTATAGAATACACTCCCTTACAGCAGTTCAGACAGTGTTGGGTTACTTCAATTCTACCCCAATTCCGAAGAAAAACCAAGCCATAAAAAAAATCATCTCTGTCACACTAAAGTTCAGCAGCTCCTTAAGGTACCAAAAACTAAGTAAGATTTAGAGGTGACCGTGCTTTTGCTGTAGCTGCTCCAAAGTTGTGGAATGAAGTGCCCTTGCATGTTAGACAGGCTTCTTCTCTTTCTGAGTTTAAAACTCTTCTTAAAACCTTTTTATTTGCTGAAGCCTTTGACACTTTTTAAGGGGTTGACTCAGTTTGTTTTAACATGTTTTATTTTATTTTATTTTTTTAGTTATGTATTCTATTTTATCTTATTTTACTTTGTTTATGCTATTTGTGTATGTACAGAACTTTGTGAACCTTGGTTTTACGTTAAAGTGCTTTATAAATAAAACTGGTCATTTCTTTTAGGCTTCGATAATTACTAAAGGAAAAACTAGGGATATACTGCATTAGACATTGATCTCTGGTTTGTTTTGAGATGATTTATTTCTATGTGGAAAATACGGAGTCAAAGTCCTGTTTTTTGTTTGTGTACGTCGGCTTTCATGCATCATTAAAGCTGGGATTTCCTCTATAACACAGCGTGTTCCAAATTGTTTGGCAGGAACTTCAAGGAAAACTGATTTTTTTTTTTCAGCCAGTAAACTTCTTAAAATTCTTTCTTCTACAACAGACCAGCACTGCTCTCCATCTGGCGTGGGAGCAGCTCATTAATTAATGAATACAAATTGGATCATGATTTGCAAGTGTTTATTTCTTTACTTTAATACTAAATCCGAGGCCATGTTTTAAAACTCCTACTGTACATTTCGTGTTTGTTTTACTCCTGAGGGAATCTGTTATGGACTCCGCATTCATATGTTTGCTCCTGTTCAAATGCTTCGCTCTATTTTTTGTTTTAGTTTTAATCAAGGTTCCAACTGTTGCTCTAAATGCAACTGATCTGCACACTGAGTGAAAAATTAAAGGCCTGACTGGTGATAATGCAGATAATTGGATTTAACTCCACATCGGTGGGACAACAATCTAGAAAAATTGCTGTGACATAAACAACATGTTTACAAAGCTTCAGGATGAAATGCTGATTATTGTGCATAATCTGGATGTTTTAAAAGATTACACTGGAAAATAGGAAGTATTTCTCACTGTAGATAACCCTCAGTCTCATCCAGGGTTGTCTTTTCTGGTTCATTACCAGTTTGTGGGATCATTTCCTATTTAAACCATTATTATTAATTTGATTCTGTTTTAAACATCCCAAGGCTCCTTTTACAAACAAAAAAAAAATCCTTTGCTTTACAATATCAGATTCCAGTGTGAACTGATTTTAGTGTTCAAATGGCCTGCGTGACCAAAACAATAATAACAAAAGATGTTCTATGCAAAATACTTTTACTACAGTAAATGAAGTCACCAGAGTTGTTTTTTTACAGCCTTATTATCAAGCTGAGGTGCTGTAAAAGCTGGTAAATTCATAATAAGATCAAAAGTAGAGAAAAGAGGAGGTTTAATTGACACCTGAAGAGAGGTTTGTATGGATTACCAGATGGAACCAGGACTCCATCCGAATCGCAGACACTGGGTCATATATTGGTGCATATTCATGTACATAAGACTAAATGGGTCTAAGAATGACATAGAAACAAAACATTAGGTTATATGATGAAGTGAGGGGTAACATTCCTGGCTATGATGACCATGACAGCTCACATACTTTGTATAAAATCAATAAATGAAACAGACTTGAATTCTACCTGAAAACGAAACATCTCTGGAGAGTATCAGGATAAAGAGATAAGTGCCGCATCTGTCAATCTGACATCTTCATACAAAAATGGGTTTTTCATCAGTGTGGTTTGTCTCTTGTGATTTTTGTTCACAGCTTGTTTTCTGTCTTATTACTCGCTGAGATTTTGTGTGGGGTTTTTTTTGTGTGTGTGTGTGTGTAGACAATCCTATGACAGCACCAAATCAACCTCTTACAGAGGTGCCAGATTCAAAGCACTTTAAAGTTCCTTTAGTCTGACCCGCTGAGTGAAGTGAGAGCACAATAAGCACATTTTGAGAGAAATAGAATCACATAGTTTAAGGTGAGACGTCCATAACTTTCTTTTTTTCTCCCAAAGGTTTTATTTAAAAACACGAAATTCCTTTCAGTCCAAAGACAAAATGATATTTATCACATTGCACACACATTCTTGCTTTTGAGGTTTCTTCAGTAAAATGGAGCAGTTAAGATTCATGTATGCAGATTGTGGTTTGACTCTATTGCAGGTACTTTGACACAAAATCAGTCAGCGCTACCTTTCAAAGCAATGCATTCATAAAAGCAAAACAAAACAAAAACCTGTATATAAAATTTCACACACAGGTGCTTCACAAACATTTCCCACTTGTCTTTTGTTGCACGCAGGCCACACAAAAGAATGACTGGACGCACACACTTGCACATTCAGTCACACCAATACTGCGTTCTTTCATTATTTTCTTTCAAGACACAATAAATAACCACCACACCACAAAGAGCATCCAGAGAGAAGGAGGACTATTTTCTGTGATATACACATACATTCACACGCTTTCAGAGCGACAGCACCAAAGCTACAGCACCTAGCTGTTGGGGAAGCCATCACAAGTTGAATTACAATATGGTGATTGAAATAGCTCACAGAAATTGCATTTTAAATGGAAGGAGAAGCCACACCTTGGTCATGCGGCCTGCTCCAACCACTGTTTTCCCTATTGTGGCTGCAGCATAGGTCATCCCTGTGTTTAACTGATAGAACTGGGAGACTTTTTAATTAAATTAGTGAACGATGATTTTTCTAAATTAGTTTTTTTTTTAACTGATTGTTTTGTATTTCAAAAGATTTATTGCCCCAGGCACAGCAACTGTTAAACTTTTCTTCATAAGGCCTTTACACATTAAGTAAGCATGACTCATAATAACATGTAATTACACACAAAAATGAATTACTATTAATGAATTTCAAGTAAGGGGTCACCATTGACATATAATTTTGCACACAACATCTCGGTGTGACAGATAGCATACTAACATAGCGATGCGTAGCCCTCCGCCTAACCCCGCTGAGGCAAGAGAAGCTGAAGAGAAGGCTTTTTCACAGATACTGATCCTAATAGACTGTTATTGAATTTAACTGGGCCCTGGTGTGTGGAGTAGGTTGGAGGGTTGATAGGTTTTACAACAATAGTAATTAAAGTTATTTGACAGCCCGAAATGGGCAGAGGACACACCAAACCAGGCTGTTGGTACAATTACTGAATTCTGCTAAAAGCTCAGTATGCTCTCTGTCGGGGTGGTTGGTGAGAGTTTTGTAGTAGAGGTGACAAAGACTGCTGAACTTCCTCTGGAGCATAATATGGTTAACACTGTAAGGGGGCTATTGTGCTTTTCCTTATCTTTGCAATTCATATACTATACAATAGTGGATTGATATAAAACATGTTCAGATAATAAGGTCTGTGTATGTGCAAGTACTGTAATCTCTGTAAGCCAAAGCTCAAGGTTCAGGTTCCTCTAATGCAGTGGAGAAGGTATATCCTCAGTATGGCCATGGGCATGGAGGCCTCACCCATCTTCTATTCAAACCTGAGAGGCGGCCAATTAGAAGAAAGCTGGCTGAAAGCGATGGTGGTCTTAATCCCAGTATATGATATTTATTTATTTATTTATGTAAATGATGCTACTCTGTAAAAGTAAATGACTGACATCAGAAGCCAAGCACATGTTCAAGTGTAAATGGTCATCACAGGAGAGTTGACACATTTTGAGCTTCATGTTCAATGCACAATGATTTTCATGTTTCTTCCATTTTCAGCGTTAATAGTCAGTGATTTTCATGCTGTAACAGAGCCCACTACCTTTCCCCCTTTCATGTCATAAACACTCAGCTTTATTCTTTGTCATGTCTCATTTCTTCATAGACATGAATCTTTCACATATCTCAATATACCCTTTTAGTCTCTAAAGTTGAAACTCACAGAAGCTACTTGTGAAACAATTTTTAGTATGTGACAAATGATATGTGCACGAATAGTGAGTAGGGCTGTAACAGAGCCTATATAACATTTTGTGCACAGTCTCAGAGAGGCAGCCATGTGAGAAACGTTTGTAAAAAGAAATCTGGTAGAGACAAAAATCATTTTTAAATCAGCAAACTCAATTTGAGCTTGGACTTGCCTTCAGACTAACTTGACATGCTCGAAGGTGCCTTGGAACTTGAAACCACCTTCATATTATGTCTGTGAAGGTTCTCAGTCATCCAGTTCACCTTCATATTACTTGGCTAACTTAACCGCAGGTTGTAGAGAGCCCTGAAAAAGAAAAGCTGGCTGTAGTCTGAGGAGCTTTCTATGCTAGCAAACATTTAGCAAGGCTAGTCAGTCTGTCTCTGTGACTCAAATTTGTGCATAAAAGTAACATAAGGAAAATCAATTGTTAGGTCAGCCACCGGGCTATTACCTCTAACTAGTTTGACCTGGCATTTTGAGCGGATGGGATATATTCACTCACAGTTAGGGAGATTTCACCAGAATCCAGCTTCCTCACAATGTAGCATTCATACTGACAGCAGAGAAATTTCACTCGTCCTTTGACCTGGAAAAACATTTCAAAAACGTAACAGCTGGGCCTTGTAAGCCACAAATCATTCATATTTAATTATTACACAGCTAAAGGCCTTTACAGTGTTCTCAGGTATCGAAAACAATACAGAATCTTGAATCTTAAGACACAGGTCAAATTTGACTTTAGGCTAGGTCTGAAATCCCACCAACACTTGTTAAGTTTTGGGGGATAATAAATATTATCTCGCTGCAAAACCATGTTATTCTTATGCACTAGATGCTGAACTTCCTCTGTAAAATAACTCATGCACGACCACCTTTTAACAGTTAATCAAGATGGAGGCTGATCATTGGCACTTCCATCACTGTAACGTAACGCCTCAGTGGTTCCCATTGTTTAAAATCTAATCCAAAGTCCCCTAAGAACACGCCGTAGAAGCATGCCTCACGTGCACACTCAGATAAAGGCAGCACAACTGCATTTAAAAAGTCCCGGTGACCCTGAGAGATGCACAAGCCTCCCTACAAGAACACTGCTCGTGAACTGAAATCATAAAATCTAAAAACACATTACACACACAGAGACACAACAACGTGTCTTTGTTCCATCAGATTCATGTCAGCAGCAGTTTTCTCAGTCGGCCCGAACAACTGTACTGAGATGGTGAATTCAGCCTCATAAATTGTTATGTGTAAATTACCCCCGGGCGCTAATATTGACTTGTTAAAATGAGCTAGGTTCGCCATGTTTGCAATAAAACAGACATTTTTTTCCCCGTTCACGAAGTCACAAACACATACATGCATCATGCACACACACCAAGGCCTAGCCAAATGTAATTTACCAGCTGCTTTCTAATGGGGCTTCATCTTTCAATATAAATGTTAATAATCTATGATTACTCTGTGCTGCTGCACAGGGAGCTGAGGGTTTCTTTCATGTATTTATGGAAGTTCCTCTCATTCTATCTGCCTCTGCCTCGCTTTTGGGAAAATGTTTTTGAATATAGACATCAACTGAAAGATTTTGCTCTTTTGTTGTTAACAGCATGGAGGGAGATGACTGCTGAGGTACTTCTGTGCATCATTAACCTTCATTCTTTCTTTGTTAATTAGAATTTCTGCATTGTTTTCTTAGTTTTAATTTCACGACTAAACAGAATAAACGCATAAAAACAGAATAAGTGAGATGATTAAAAGTCAAAAGATGTCACATGCTTGACACAAAAATGTCTTTCTTCGGTTTAGCTGGATTAAAGAGGTGGCTGAAGTCAGCTTTGACTTATTAGTGAAAAGGAACTGATTAGCCTTTTTAGCATTTACTTTCTTCATATGTAGACGATTGATATACAAAAGAGCCAATAAGCAGCAATGAATCAGCCTATGCATAGAGCACTATCGGCATGATAGTGCTCTATGCATAGGCTGATTCATTGCTGCTTATTCATACTGAAGTTTATTTATTTAATTTATTCCATGTTGTGAAACACCTGATCGTATTACGGCATGAGATTTAGTTTTAACACGCTGCTGCAACTCCATCTGCTTTGACTGAACATCTCTTAACAACCTTAAGGTTTTAGGCAAAGACAGGATACTTTGTTTGAAATGACCGATTGTTCTGGGTCCACACAAAGCAGGAATCTCCACAGATGAAGGTCAAAATTTGCAGTTCCTCTAATGACCACATGGGGCTAGCATCAGAAGTGGCTCAATGGTGTGAAAAGGCCTAAAAATTCACTCTTGTTGAGTGTAATACTTGTATTTAGTTAGTCTGATACTTAGCGCTAATTAGCAGATATACGGTGCTAAAATCCAAAAATACTTGGCATCATGACATCAAGCCAGTTTTATCGTTTGATGTTAAATAACATCCATCAGGAGTTGATTAGACCTTAAATGTGGCAAAGAAGAAAAAAAAAAAAGGCAGCAAAGAGACGAGGCGTTTTTTCCCTTTGATGGTAAACACCCGAGGATGAAAAGGCCTGTCCATCCACTTTTCTTACCACCCTGTGCTCATTAAGGAAAAAAATGGAGGCGTTATGGAATTACAAGGATATGATTGTTAGGATTTATGGAAAGCTGAGTACAATCTATAATATCTGACCCTTCTGCAAAATCCTTGGATTCACCTCTTTGTGGAAAGTCTGAGAAAAGTATGGGAGATAGTATTTACATGTATATAAATATTCTGCTGCTTACTGCACTGACTAAAAGGTAGGTCGTGTGAACCTACTGAAAAAAAGTTCTCAGCATGACATCAAGGTTATTTTATTCGTTGGCGAGCACAACTGTCATTAAACCTGTAATTGTAGACACAACAGCAATTTTCCTTGGATACTTCAACCAGTGAGAAGTGCAGATTGTGCTACCTGTGTGTTATTTACCAAAGAACAACAGAAAAAGAAAAAAAAAAACTATGACAGTAATGTCATTTTAAAACTGTTATACCTGCTACCTTAGAATTGTCATCGCTCTCTGGTATGTCAGGAAAACATTTAGTGTACAAATACCAAGAAAGCTGCTGGGCAGGATAAGTGCAGCGCTTTTCTTTTGAAAAACACAGCAGCTGAACTTACCCTGGGGTGGAAATCGATTTTAAATTGAAAAGAACATTTGAATTTTACACCAACAGCCCTAGATGGAAATCTTTTTGACACATCGAGAACTAATTCTGCCTTCATTTAATGTTTCAAAATAAAAGACGTACTTTATTTATTTATAGGTTAAGGTACAGAAAGCGCTATTTTCACCACTGGTTATATACTGTAACTACTAAACATTTTGAATAATAATACACGAATGCAAGAATTCTCTCTCTCTGTTTTTGTTTGCTTTTAACACAGTACAAGCAAAGATTTTCATATCAAGAAACTCTTCTTTTTTTTTATACCCTTTTTCCCCACAATCAGAGGCCAGACTATAAAGGTGAACAAAATCTTTTGATCTACCATCACACCATGCTGCCCTCCCACCCCAATGGTGATCCTCAAGTATTTCCATCACCAGCACTAAAATCTTTGTTAAGTAAATCAGACACCATCAGGTTGCACCAGTGTAACCATGAACACTGTAGTCTAATAGAATGGTAATGATGTTCTTTAAGTTAAAATAACAAAAGAAAAGATATTGGAGGTTTTTATACGTATTTCATAGGTATATCTTCAGTACATATGAGTTAGTGTTTGCCCACCAATATTAAACTGTCCAACAATTTCAAATCTATTATCAGAATCCAAATACATAATTTCCTTAGGGATTAATAAAGTAAGTATGGATAGTATTTATTACACCAATCCCTTAAGAAATTCAATGACTCACTCAACCATAGTGCACCATACCACACTTGTGCCCTAAATAGTAACATTTCTCAACACACCAGAAATACAGGATCCGAAGTTTCCAACCTTCTCCAAGATATAACAGAATGAGAATGACAACAAAACACTCACACAGTCCCTTTGTTGGGTACACCGGTTCAACTGCTTGTTAACACAAATATTTAGTCAACCAGTGATATGACAGCAGCTCAGTGCATTTTGACATAGTCAAAATGACCAAATAAAGTTCAAGCCAAGCTCAGAATGTGTAAGGTGATTTAAGTGACTTTGAATGTGGTATGTTTGCTGGGATTTTACAACTAAAACATCTCTATGGATTACAGACAGAAAATATCCATTGAGTGGCAGTTCTCTCAATAGAAATTCATTAAAAATTAATTCAGAGGAGAATAGCTGGACTGCGTGAAGCTGATAGGAAGATGAAAGCAACTCAAATAATCGGAAGAGCATCTCTGAGGGTCAAATCATGAAGCCGGTGGGCTACAGCAGCAGAAGACTACATTGGGTACAACTCCTGTCAGCTACGAACAGGAAACTGAGGCTCATCTCAAACTGGTTTCTTGATCATGACAACATGACCTCACTGTACTGAAATGCCCTCTCTGCAGTCACCAGGAGATTCACTTCGTGGGTGTTCAGCCGACATCTGCAGCAACTGCATGCATTTCCCAAAATAAGGTTGACATTGCAGTTTTGTGCAAACAATGCATCTAAAAAATTTCTGAACATTCTCCCAACATTTTTACAAATGTGTATGTTGAATCTGATGGAACAGTATTCACTTTCCACTATGTGTCACTCACAATATTAAATATCGGAGATAATAATCTAAACACAACCTGGGCTTTTTCTATTCCTGTAAAACAAGATTAAGTAAATATATGTTGTCAAAAATCTTAAAAAGGCAGAGTTCGCTTTAAAGTTTCCATCCATTAGCGATTATCCATAATCAATTATCCTTGGACCACAGGAAAAGGAGTGTGCTCCTTTTCCTCCCACTTTCCGATATCCGTTTTCATCCTAGCATACAGCCGGTCTCTGATTAAATGTCCTACCCTCAGCAACCTTTAAAACATTACATTAAACTTTGTTTTTGACTGCATAACAGAAATGAGAGCCACTGTGGAAAGTGCCATTAAACATGCACTATTTTTAATGCCCAGCAGGGGCACACTGCCACAAACTGTCATTATTTATTAAATTATTAATTTCATGAAATATTTGCAAGATACTATAATCAACTTTAATTTTTAAAGTCTTTATAATGACATTTAAATATTAATGAGATGGGACTAACAGGTTTAAAAAAAAAAAGTTTTTTGTTCAGTATTGTTGCGTATCTAGTCAGGTATTGTTTGGCACAGCTAGTAGTACTCCAAACCATTAACCAATAAGAAAACACAAACTGTCTATGCAAACTATTAATATAGTAGCTATCTCCATCCCATTTATTTTCCATTTGTCAGTGTCTTAGTGAGGCTATAATAGCTCGGTAAAGAGCCACATTAGCAGGATGGGGCGCGACAGAGCTATGGATTAATACTCTCTGATCCCTCATTGTCAAACCCATTAAAATGTATGCAATTTGGTATTATCTCTTGTGCCATGCCTTCCTGTCGACTCCACGTGGAGGCGACTGAGTTTAAAATTAGTCAAAATTATTGCCTCATTTGCTGTGTTTAATGACTCACCAACTCTTCTGTTTCTACCCTCTTCTTCACCCTCCTCTTCCCAGCTCCCCAGCATAAAAACAACGATAAGACATGCCTATCATTCCTCCGTGCCTGTCAATCATAATTCACAGCTGAAATAACATCCCCCCCCCCAAAACTCCAGCTCCGTGGAGGATAGTGCATGGTACCTTTACCTGTATCTGAAGATATCCTGCTCCTAGCAGCACCGTATTTTCTCTCTAAGTGGTAGCAGACGGTCCAACCTCCACCTGGATTTGCATTTGCTCTGTATAAAAACCTATGTCACTATATTTCTGCTTGAATGACGTCTTATCAGCCTCATGTACTACCATTGCCTCTGACACGCCGCTCAAACTTTTTAAGCTCTTCATTTTTACCTGTGCTTCATAAGTTTGTAATTATATACACTCACTATCCAGTTTGTTAGGTACAGATTCCTACTGGGCTTAACCCCATTTTTACTTCAGAAACCACCTTCAATTTTTGTCCATACTGATTTGAGTGACTTTCTTCCACATGTCTACATGCCTGAATACACTGAGTTTGTCATATGTTTGGTTGAGTAGATATTTATGTTAACAAGGAGTTAAACAGGTGTACCTAACCTGTAAGCGGTCAGTAAGTGTATAAATTAGCCAGGTGAAAATGCTTATTTTAATAAATTGTCTTTTAAAAATATGAAACACTGATATATGAGACACTTATGTAGGTCATGTTGGCTCTATAGTGGCTCCTTAGTGTAATACTTAATGCATTAACCTGAAATGTCATAAAAGACATTTAGTTTGAGTCCAGGAGGCTTGTACACAAATCCTTGCAAGGGTTGTGTCACAGGAGGGGCATCCGGTGTAAATATCGGTGATAAATCAAATATGCAGATGCATCTGCTGTAGGGACCCTTGTGAAAAAGGGAGCAGCTGAAAGACCTTTTATGCACACTGCGTTTATAAATCATTGTCAGATATTATTTCATCAGATGTGTTTTACTGCTGACATTCATATTTGCACCATCGTCGTTGAGGGATTCTTCACTGTAACTCATTTGTGTTGTCATAAATAGGATCAGTCCAGGCTGTATTAGTGAAATATTGACTTGTGGAGTAAGAAGTACGCTGGTTAGCACGATCTCCTCGTAGCAAGGTAGTGGGTTCAAATGCAGACTGGGGTCTTAATGTGAGGAGTGTTCTACGTGTCTGTTCTCTTCCGATGCTCCACCCTACTCCTACAGTCCAAAGACATGCATGGGGTTAAGTTTACTAGTGAATTACCCGTCTCTGTCTGTGTGTCAGCCCTGCAACAGGCTGCCCTCCTCCCCATTACATGCCCCACCTCTTTCTCCATGATGTGTAGCTGGGATAAACTAGTGGTATGATGCTAATGCTGTATTT
Organism: Hemichromis elongatus; assembly: GCA_015108515.1. Classification (NCBI taxonomy): domain Eukaryota; kingdom Metazoa; phylum Chordata; class Actinopteri; order Cichliformes; family Cichlidae; genus Hemichromis; species Hemichromis elongatus. Next base: position 11,926 of record VUQR01030050.1, read on the forward strand.
ATATAATCCTTAGTTATTTTGTGTGGAGCATACTGAGGTCTTTTGGGTCATTTAAAGAGGTTCCTGGGTGGAAATAGAACTTCATAAAAAAAAAACCAAATCTATTTCTGACACCTATAACAGCATCCAAGAGCTTATCTTGTCTTAGCTGCACAGAGGTTTAAACTTTATTCTCCTTTTTCCTTAAATAAAATTATTTGTAGTAATTCTAGATACATGATAGGGATGACTGACTGTACCATTCAGATATAAGTCCCCTGATATTCATTGTAACACCATACAGCAACACCACACAGTACTCTGTTCAAGTATCATTTGTTTACCCCAACTATCTGTGCTGTGAATTCCTTTTTTCTCACTGTGGGTCACTTAGAATAATTTATTTTATATGCAGCACAAGCACAAGTCATGTGGCAATCTTATTGAGCCATATTGGGACATACTTTGTTTCTGGTATTTATATCTTTTTATAAAATATTGATATTTGAGGCCACATAACACAAAACGCATGCTCCATCAATATTTTGTACCATATTTTGTATGGAGGATTAAGGAGTACAGGTCTTGCATAAGGCATATGGGCTGTCCACTGATTCATCACTTCCCACTGCCTAATTAATTCCAAACAGATAAAAAGTGTATTTTGATGGCATACACAGCCTATAGTAATGTATCTGCAAAACATATAAAGTGCTGGTTGTAGATTGTCCCAATGAAAGCCAGTGAAGCATGATCAGATTCTATGACTTCACTCAGAAACCATTTCAGTTTAAAAATAGGAGCCTTCAAAAACACACACTTGACTCCTATCAGCCCATGCTGCATCTGCTTATTATCTTGGTCTCTGACAATTCATATCGCTCTCATCTCGCATTTCTCATGTCACACTGGTGTGGAAGATACAGTACAGAGGAAGAGTGGACCACACAATGATCACACTGCTGAAAATAATGCTGCTGAAAGAGCATACGGCGGAGATTAACTGATTCAGAACTGATGGTTTTCTCATTCATGGGGACAGATCGTCTTTCCACTGTAATGCTTTGTGCACCGAGTCAGTTCATAAGACATCCCATAAAAATCTTATGTTACTGTACTTGCATAGCAGAACATAATTTGGGATGAAGCATTTAAATAATCTTCAGTGAATTAACAAAATATGCGTACTGACTATACACGACTAAATATTGAATTTTTGTCCAATAATTTATCTTCTTTCAAGCTCAAGAGGAAAAAGACAAAAACATTTTAAAAACCATGCTGATGCATTTATTGTATCAATGTTAAGCACAACCTTGAAGCCATGCACACAAGCACAAAGATACAATTTTTAAAAAGGCAACAGTCCGAGACTTTATTCACAACCACATAAATATCAGACATAAAACATATGCAGATGTTCCCTAGCTTTCAGATTTCCTCTGTCTTGCAGCCAACAGTGTAAACAGATGGCTCAACGGCTGGCCATCCTAACCATATGCATCTGCACATGTCTGCACGGGTGATTTATACACATGAAACACTTTATCAAAGCTTTATGTGGTGTGCTTTTCCAAGATTGTAAAACTTACTAACTTATTGACTGCAAATACACCCTGTGGCTGAAAACATCTGAATGCATTCCTGAAATAAGATCAAGATTATAAAGGTGTGGTAGTTTTCCAGTATTCTTAGGCCTGAAATAAGTTGATCACTCAAATATAGTAGTCCTGTATATTTGAGTTAACATAACTCATGTTACACTATATGCTTTTTCTATGCTTTTAACTATACTTTAAATATACTTTTGGTAACATGTAGTGCATCAAAGGCATGGATGGATTATTGTGAACTAGGAACCTTGACTGTACACAATACATATAATGGCTACAGTGATGGTAAGATAAATAAGCTTTTAGTGATGATTATGAACTAAGCTTCTTGTGTTGGTGTGACAATATATGCTAAACACAATCACAAAAGTGTAGCATACAAGAACATCTTGCTATGCATAAAGCACCTCTGCTGAAGAGTTGTATACACTGGTATCTTTTACTATCTTTATACATACGTTGCCTGGATAATTTGAAGGATTACTATCATCACTGAAGGGTGAAATATAAATTGCTGCAATAAGCAGCTGCTCAAACTGTATTTAGAGATTAAAAAAAGAGGATGCGAGAGCAGACGTAATACTCTTTCTACTTCACATCTTTGTCCTTGATGTTAGCAGAACGGCATCACTCATTAGTCAAAAGGAACCCTCTTCTAATTATTTCTTTGGTGATTGCAAACTCTCATCCTGCACAAATAACTCGGGAATAATAAAGAATAGGCACATCTTAAATCACACACATTTATCACACCATAATAAAGTAAGAGCCCTTCGAGAGGAAGTGGCACTACAAATGGTTTCTAATCTACATCAAATCATCCTCTTCCAGCTCCTGTTTACCAGTGATTTTCTAACTACAAAGATGCCGTCAAAACTGGTTTTGGATCAAAGAAGGCTCATATACATAGCACACTAAAAAAGCAGTTTGTCCTATTTTGTAAGATTTTGAAATTACCGTCAGTTTTAATTTAAAGTTCTTGGCATATCATTGAGAAGTTAACTTGTCTGGGGGCCCCAGCTGAATAAAACCCCAAAAAAGATAACTCAGAAGCAACTGTAACCTGACAAGATGACAGTACAGATTTTTAAATACATAGCCTGTCAGGGTGTCCACCTTTAAGTCCTCTGAATGGTGAAGCACTGATGTGGAACAAACCTCAAGGCTTAGAAAGAAAGAAATAGCCTAAAATATAAATCTGGAATGATCAAAAAGGCTACTGTGGATATCAAACAAATGCATATCTACTTTGTAAAACTTGACTTGTTTTCCCCAGATAATGAACGATATACAGGCACCAGAACTGAATAGTGGCACATGTCATTCTAAGAAGGATTATAGCTATAGATTGCATATAGGGGCGTAAGATATTTCCAGCTGTAATGACTTGGCCACACTAAGATTGAATACCACATTCTTCTTTTTTAACTTTTAAATCAGTCACAATAGTGGAGCAACTCCAGTCCGTATATGGAGCTGAAAATGAGCAGAATAGGTCCCCTTAAGATAAACCATTTGCCTTTTTAAATTTACTGTATATACAGTGCAAACTATTCTAAATAAATATCAAAATAAATTCCAAGAATATATTGAAACTACTATTTAGGTGTGTGTGTCAATGAGAGAGATAAAGATCGAAAAAATATTGTTGAAGATAATGTTGCCTTGTTTTATCACATTAATGACAATACTGGATATAAGTGGGTGAACACTAATTAATCCCTGTGTAACCTAACTCCTCTCTGTGTTCTATTTCTGTTTGTCGATGATGATGTATATGGAGTATGTGTATACATACTAAAAAGTGTGTGTAATTCAGTGTGTGATAAATCCTTGACTTTTAGACTGCAGTGTGACAACAAGCGACAGAGGAGGTTTATTGGATGAATCAACATTTCAGTGACTTTGCCCTGAGGTTCTTTTTGTCTCTCGAAAACAAGCAACAGCATGAAATGCTATTTTCTTTTTTTCTTTCTGTTGATAATGAATTTCGGTCTGTTTCTATTAGAACTTTATCTTATTTGCAAGATCTTCCAGTGATTGGTTTCTTGGCTTTTCATTGCCAGCTGAAAAAAAGTTCTTTTTGGTTTTTTCTTTAATAATACTACCAACCAAATAATTATACATGGGGCAGCACAGTGGCCAAAACGTTAGCACTGTTGCCTCAGAGCAAGAAGGTCCTGAGACATATTATTTCTAGTACTTTATCTTTAAATATCTTTCTAGTTTCTAACAGCAGGTACCAGCAGACTAAGCAATGGAGCTCAGACATCCTACTCCCCAGTGACTGACTACAGCTTGTTGAAGCACTCTCAAGCCAGATGGGATATGTTGTGTTGTATCTGTGCCAGGCTCTCCTCTCATTTGGACATGCCAAGATTACCTCTACAGGGAGACAGTCGCAGTTTATCGAGACTTTCAAGCAGCATCCCCTGCCAGATGATCAAATTGACCACGATGACACAACAGAAAAGCCCGTCTTTGATGAACTGCTTTATGCTCAGACATGGCTGTGAACAGCCATTTCTTGCACAGAAATCCAAAACAAAACCTCACTTGGCTTCAAAAGAAGCAGGCTGTGGCTCCCAGTTGCCCCCCTCCGGGGTTATCTGGCATCACCCACATGGGCATTGAGCACAGCTGGACTATGAAGGCTACAGTTCCTGCAAATTAAAGCCCAGGCTTAATGCCTAAATGGCCGATCATCATCTAAGTTACAGCTCGGTGACCCATTTCCACCTTCCATCTTTAAATGTTGCTTTTACCTTGATTTTTGCTTCAAACCTTAAGCGTCACTAACAGTTTTATGTCTTGGACCGTATGGCAAAAACAGCTTCATTAACTCTTGGAGCTGATGAAGACCACCGTGCTGTTTGACTACACAGCAGCTTAATCACTGATGCAGTGGCAACAGCAGACCAGACAATAAATGCTATGCATATTTCAAACCATATATGCTACCGTAAACTAAATAATTAAATTATGTTTTATGTTCCAATTACTTATCTCTGATACTGGTGTTTTGTTTTTAATGAAATTGCATGAATAAGTCTAAGTTATAGTTGGAATATATCACTAGAATTTAACTGAGGGGCCACACTGACTTTATTGATCAGGCCTGGACTAAGTTTGTCCATAATGCCAACACTATATAATTGAGTTGTATACATTGTGCAATGCTGACAGCTCAAAACAAGTTATCTTTATCCTAAAGCTTCTAATTTTTTTTTAGCCCTTTTAGATTTTTCTCCCTGGGGGGAACTAGATGACCAAGTTCTATGAAGTTTGATGACATCTAACTTTGAACAAATCTCTCCCTCGATGCTCTTTGTGGGCCTTGGTGGAAGAACATGGATGACTTTACCCTACTTTTTCTATTAAGAAAATGGACCTCATCATCCTAGATTTCTTCCAATAGGGTCATAGGCAGTCTCAGGAAATAATACTCATTTCCTTCCAGGAGCCAGTGTCTCATCCATGGAAGAGAAAAGCTGAGTCATTTTTTTCCCCCACTTGCAGTAATTGTGTGCCTTGGCCTCATATAATAAGGACACCCAACCCTGGTCTTGCCATTTTCATCTACACTATTCAACATTTAAGCTCTCCCATAGATGACTTCATGAATGTTTCACAACTTGCCATCATTAATAGCCTCGCCCTGGGCACCTTCTCTTCATATTGGGCAGATCTGAATTCCCTTCTGCTCCCTCTATGATCTAGTTAACCTCATTTTTACCTCTTTTAACCTTGTCAAACTAACTTGATTTGTCTCTCATATTCACAAAGCATTTCCTTCAAGTGAGTAAAGTAAGAGTGAAATAACTTTCTTTTCTAATCCACAAATTTCCTCATCTTAACATACTCCCAAGTGTCATTTCTCATACTTTCCTTTCAGCATCATGTGCTGGAGCTCATTAACTGTGAAGCTGCCATCCATCTATACTTCCTTTTCTCAGTCCTGTTCTCCACATGCACCACATTTCACGTTATTTTTGTTCTTCTTTTGTTTTTCAGTTCAAAACCAGTTTTTGAAATCATCAACAGTCTGAATGGTTGCTGCAAAATGTTTTCAGTGTCATTCATGAAATATACCTCTAAATAAAGTTGTGTTTTAATGCACTAGGGTCCACTATTCCTGTGCCGACTGTAGATTGCCTGTTTAAACACGGCAGAGAGATATTCAAACAGTGCAGTTATGATCTGTTACCTCTGTTATTCATCATAAACTGAGCAAAGTGGAGACAGAAAAATAACATTAACGTTGCTTATTTTCTGCTGCTGCTGCTTCATATTTAAAACTAGCCACATGTTTTCTTTTATTGATCCACAAAACAAGGTAATTGTAATTACTCAACCAGTTGAGCTTATGGAGACACTAGTATTCAGATGCAATCATTCTTGTAAACTAAAGGCACCATCCTCCTTAAGTTTAGAAGGTATGTTGTAAATGTCTATTAAGAAGCAAGTCTACTGAACAGATATTATGAATGACAGGATAGCGAAGACGTGGACTTTGCTGTGAACTCATGATTGACAGGAATGCTGTTTCTCTATTCATCCTTTAACTACAAACTAACAAACTAATGTTAAACATCGGATACAGGAGGTACAATGCGTTTTTCTTCCTAGTTGCAGAACACTGGACCAGCTCTTTACCCTTTACCCTCACGGATATTTGAGGGTGCACAGGAGTTTGACAAACCAGGATTACACTTGCTTTGGGGACCTGGAGAAAGCATCGGACCGCATCCCTTGGAATATCCTGTTGGGAGGTGATTTAGGAGTAAAGGGGTGTATGGTTTGCCGTTACAAGCTATTTGTTCCCTGCATCTTGGACTCTGCCAGGGCTGCCATTTATCTCAGATTCTATTCAGAGTTTTTACGGACAGGATTTGTAGGTGTAGCCACGTGGTGGAATGCTTTCAGTTTAGTGTTCACAGACTCTAATCTCTGCTTTCTGCTGCCTTCAGCAGGTGGTGGCCTTCAGCTCCCACTGGAGCAGTTAGCAACAAAGTGTGAAGCAGCAGGAATAAGAACCTCCAAGTCTGAGGCCATTAGGTTTAGGTATCTCAGGGTCTTGGTCACGAGTGAGGGGAGAGAGGAGCGTGAGATTGACAGATGGATTGGAGCCAAATCCATCTTTTAATTTACTGCTCATTCTATGTCCCTATCCTCAACTATGCTCACAAACTCTGAAAAGCGACTAAAAGAATGAGATAGCAAGCAATGAGATACAAGCTGCAAAAATGAGCTTTCTCCGAAGGGTTGCCCTCTTCCGTAGGCATAGGGTGACATAGCTCAGCCATCTGAGAGGGGCTCAGAGTACAGTTGCTACTCCTCCATATTAACTAAACAGAGTCTAAGAGATGGGCCTCAAGTCTCACAGGTAAAAGTTAAATAACCTAAATCACTGCTACCCCAGCTGCCTCCTGAGGTGGAGTTTGTCACTGATTGAAAGTGGAAACAGTCTGCCCAGTATGCCTATTCAGCAATGAAGTACAATCACCATTTAATGAGGCGAAAGTAGCTTACTGAGCTTGCTAGTTAGTGGAGATAACCTCCCTACTGGCAATAACTACAGGAGTGATAACAACTGATAACATCCATTCAGTAGGTTGATTACACTGGAAATGTATGCTTATACATTAAACAAAAGTAATCTCTCTCTAAACTGTTTGCCTGCGATGCATATCAAGGAGTCAGGAGTTTGTGGCTATAAAATCATTTGAGCTGCTTTCATTGGGTAGAGAGGACCTTTATCTCTACCCGATGTCTAACATCATTTGTTTAATGTTACACAACTATGTAGTGCTGTGATTAAAATAATAATAATAAAACAACAAAAAAATGAAGAAAAAAACCCTCATATCTATTTGTTTTGTTTGTGTGTGATGGAGCCTCATGCCCCCGAGGGACGTCTTTCCCGTCCAGCTCGCCCGCCTGCCTGTCTGCCTTTAAGCATCTCTCTTGTCAGTGTATCACAGCAAATCAAGCAAAACCTGAGCTTTCTCAGACATAAGCTTGAACTCTATCTCTGTCTCTCATTTGCACTGCCTCCACCTCCAACTTTTTAGCCCACCAACAAATCTGCTTTTTAAAGAACTAACTCTGCACCCTGAAACCTTGAAACTACTTCAGAGGTACACGAGGAGAAGCGCGAAAAGAGGCTGACAAGGAGGTCCACATATCTTCTCGTTTGGTGTCAAGGCTGACAGGGTGTCAAGAGAAAACTGCGGGAGATTAGACAGAACAAGCACATACACACACACACCCGCGCGCGCACACACACACACACTCACATACACTCATACAAGACACAAATGTGTTTCTTTCACAGGTATAGCGTGCACAAAGTTGCACGCATATTAGTATTCGAGTCTTGCGATGAATTGGGAGGGTGGAGAAAGAAAAGTTTAACTAACCTCTATAAAATAACCTTTCCTGTATGCTTGCATGTGTGTGTAAATGTGCATGGGGGTCTCTGTTAAACAGTCAAATGGATAAGGTCATGGTTTGTAAAGACTGCCAAATCCACAGGGATAGATTGACATCTTACTGACAAGGAAATATGCTGTTATTCATAACACTAAGCTCACTCACGAACTGTTACAAAATATCAAAGCACATGTTTCTCAGTAAAAACTAATTTCAGAATCGTTCACATGAGTTTGGGCAATTTAAACCACATTTTAACCAAAATCACATCGTTTGGTGTTGTTTTTCTTGCACTGGTAAAGTGTTTGTTATGTAGTCTTGATTGAGCTCGTGTGTGCTATATTTCCATCTGTACGCCCACATTACAATTTATATCTCATTTTCTTATCAAAGAATTGCCCTAATGAATGCTGCCAGTCCCGTTTGAAATATTTTCTTTTGTAACTGTGTAACGAAAAAAAAAAAATAACCATGTTTAAGATTTAATGCGGATGTGAGCACCCAAATTTTATGACAGGCCGTCTTTACCGCGCATGTGTTGGATGTTTCACTCTAGTTATTTAATATATACAAGATGTGTCTTACCAGCTTAAAAAATCCCTTCTGAGGTTGCGTCAGGAAGGGCAGCCTGACTTTACACCAAATCAAACATGCAAAGCGGCCCATTGTCATGACCCCTGGCGACTAGGGAGCCGCTAAAAGTTGATTTACTCGATTCGACAAAGCAATATTCATATTATATATTTATGCTGTTTTCACAATTCTGCATCATTCTAATAATAAAGACTTTTAATATATGGCTAATTAAACTTTAGTAAATAGTTACTGGTGTTTTGCTTTGTCATTAGTTTGTTTAATAATAACTTTATAAAAAATGTTGTATTATATATTACTGCACATTATAGCTCAAAGAAGTAAACTTTGAGCATTTTAAATGCTACACTATTGTTTTGTAAAGGGTTGTCAGCTGTTATTGGTGTTGCTTTTATAAAATGTTTACCTAAAGCTTACATTTTCTTAACTAACCCTGTTCATTTGCAATGGAGGGCTGATAGTCTGCAATGAAATTTTGTGCATAAATTTACTTGTTGCTGAAAATCAAATTCGACTCCACAACTATTTACACTTCTTTAGCCTACTTATAAAACCTCTGGGTGCAAAACTTTAAATTATACCCTTACAAAGCCTCTATTTACCAATAGCTTACCTTAATAAAGAAAGTCACCAGTTTCAACTTTAGAAAAGCCAACAAAACTGTTTAACTACATAAACCTCAGCTGCAACTTTGCAGTAACATTCAGATGATGTTTGGAGGGTTTCAGAGTAACAACAATCCTTAAACCAATTAGTAACTATAATTATCACCTCGGTTTGTGAACAGAATAATAACATTTATGGAGCTTAAATGAACCATATATTTACTTTTTATTAATTGCTTATTTCACATAGTTTTGCCAACATTTGTAACAAGAGATTATGGAAAGATTTAAGGTCCTGCTGATAATCTTCTACAAGATAATGAATTATTAAATGCAAAAACTGTGGTACCATTCCACTAAAGGGTTTATTATGTTTTGCCTGTAATCATAATGAAATCAACTGGACTAAAATAATGTGCTTTTTTTTTAAAACCCAGCTGATAAATTATTAAAGTTAATGATGTTTTAATATTTATGTAGGTAAACTTAAAATAAATTGTTCCCATAGCATGTAGACATGAGGCATTTTCTTTATGAGGAGCACCCACAGTGAACAGGGAGTAGTACTCAGAACTAGAGTATATACATCAGTTATGTAAAGATGTTTAGATAATAAAGGTCTGACTGTATGCTGGGGGATGATGTTTTGCAGCAGGAAAAATAAGCACCAAAGGTTGCAGAGAAACATAAGAAGTGAATCAGTAGTCATTTGTCAAAATGTGGTACTGCTCTGTCCCTTTCTTCCTCTCTCTGTCATTCCCACACACACACGACTCCATCCCTTCACAGCTTATCACTAAGTGCTCCAGGTGAGTTGGTGATTTAGACCAGTCATTTCCGAGCCTCTCTGTCGGCCTGTAATGACTCTATCCGGGGCCTTCTGGCAGAGAGAGATACTGAGAACTGAAACGTAGTGCTGAATAGCGACTACAGGAGATGGACCCACTGCACTGACTGACGATCAATTAGACCTGGGCTTCTCCAACTATTCGTTTTTTCTTTTTTTTCTTTTTTTTTATTCACAAGGGTCTCCAAATGGATCGTCACATCTGACAAGATTTTTTTTACAAAAGACTCCACTTGGAGATTTTTTTTTCCCCAGAAGGATATATCTGGAAAGGACAGTCAGATTTTTGTAGTTTTGCACCAGCAAAACAGTTTGAAGCATAACAGAAGTAAAGATGCCATCCTAAATGAAACCCTTTGTCTTTTATCATATCCCTCTTTTCATTATAACCATATATCAATAATAGCTAGATATTTTAAAAATATAATCATCGATTGTGGTATTAATCATATGACAATAATATAAGTAAATGCAAGTAAAAACAGACAGACGTGTAAAATAACAAGAGAAACTTAACACACTGTCAGCTGTTTGATGACAGTCAAGCTAAAAGGTTAATAACAGCTTTCTGTTACATTCCTAATATTGTGGATAAATTAACTAGACAACATCGTGCAATTTGTGCTTCCTTTTCTTCAATATTGTTTTTCTAGTCCAAAGAAAAATGGCCGAATTACTCCAGTATGTCAAACTGTTGAGTCATAGGCATACAGAAGAGTTGCACCGTATCTGAGAAGAGTCAAAGGTCAAAACAGTCTTCTTAGGAGTCTTCTTCTCAAGAGGTCTCCAGGAGCTGTATTACTGAGGCTAATAAATATGTAAATATGCAATTTCTACAAAGAGAGGTGAGTTTTTAGGGAGGTAATTAACATCAGGAGAGCAACGTAAAAAAAAATAAAAAATCCTGATGATCTTGACAGGAGGTCTACTTCCCGGTCGCCCTTTTGACATGACCCAGTGGGTTAACACAGGTTTTAATAACAAATTAAGGAAGACTGTTTTTCATTTAGGTCCACAACTTTAATTAATGTGATTAGTTAGTCACATGTTAAATGCCTTCTATTGACTTGACTTCACCATGTTCATTCTAAATGGTGAGTAAACATAATTTGACTAATTAACATAATGGTTTTAATAATGGCAGATTTGACATAATAAACTAATAGGTCCAGCCAAATGTGTTGCCCTATTGTGTCCACTTTTCTGTTGTTTTTCATAGATGCAATTCTGAATCTAGCTACTTCTATAAATAGGATGATGGGACATTAATTTTCCCCAAAAACTCATTATCATAGGTTAGCTGTGACTGGTTCTCTAAACAGTGAGAAGCACAAGATCACTCATTAACACTCCTCACAGCCAGAGCATACCGTACCGAATAATTACTGTACATTCAAATTAAGTATTGAGATTTTCCATGTTATAGTTTAGGAAAAATAAACTAAAACATTTATTTCCTTATATTATTCATGTTGCTTGGATATTTTTTTAAAGGTCTCAGTCATATAATTTCCCTTTTCTGTGACTGTCAAAGTATCTGCACTACTTCTTTCCAGAGACTAATTTGTCATTGTTGAATATGAACGTTCTCAGTCATGATCTTTAAAGTTATGTTTAAAAGATTTGTTCCCAATTTGAATATATGATATATAGTTTTTTACTATGTGGTATTGTGTAATAATAGATAGCACCTCATTCCTGCAATTTGTCTCAGATTTATTTGCCTTTGTGCTACTATAGTTTATTTTTTTTTCTGTTAAGGTGTTTTTGTTGATGATTTATCTGATGTCATCTGCAGTTTCTGCTTTTGACAAAAAAATGTTTTGCAAGTTCCCTGTGCAGTTCCTTGTTTTTGCTTAAGCTTTTTTTAAGCAACCTGGATTCAGTTTTTGGATAATTGGTTATATATTTTATTTCTGGTTTTAGGCTATGATCTCAGGTCTTGTTGCACCCCTGTCAATTTTCCCGTCCCATTTTTGATATTTTTCCCTCAAATTCTAGAGGGAGCAAAATTAGTCAATCGCTCTCCTACTTCCATGTCCATGTCGATCTGGCAGAGCGTCTTTCACATTCAACAGCAAAGTTTTTCATGTGTTTCTGAATTTGTATTCCTAGCATTTTTTTCCCAGCCAAGTTGTTAATTTGCTCTTCCTATGTATACATTTTGGACTGCTTTTATAATTTCGTCCTTCACTCTTGTATGCCTATGACTATTGCCTGGATTTTTACTCAGCCTCTTGTGTCCTGTGGTAGAGTGTTGGAGTTTCTGCTATATATATATATATATACACCCAGGCCAGTACTCAGACCGTGAAAACAACCACGGTCTATGACGGCATTAAATCAGTGCTTGGCAAGTAGACATTGTTTTATATAAGTGAGTGACAGCTTCACTACCGTTGGAAGTAAATGCAGGGGAAAAAGTCTTTCTCAGGATCTCGCAATACTTTTGCGGGATCTCGCAAAAAGTACTCTAATGTCCCATCCAGGGCTCTGCACATAAACAAAACAGTGCGTGTGGATGGTCATTAAAGTTTGGGGAAATGTGGAATGTGTAGAAAATATTTTAAGAGAACTCTGAAAAATTCTAAGAATAAAAATACAAATTTATGAGAGAACTCATAACTCCTGATGAAGGAAAAGCACCACTTTATCTAAAAAGAGTTTTCTTTTGAATAAGCCCAAGTTCTGAAAATTTCTAAATGTTTATGTTTAGCATTGCTTAAAATTGGTTATAAGGTGATTTTACCACTGCAATCCACTGCAGGGGTCAAAGTGGAAAGAGGTTGACTGGGAATGTGCTGCTTGTACTCAAGGCAACACTTGACACCTGACATGAATTTCAGAAGGATAACAGAACCAGCATCGAGCTACATAGAGGACAGGAAGTTAGGCACAGCAATGGTAGAGAACTTGGTAGATTTTCACAATAAAAGACCCTGCAAAGAATGCACACTGCTTCTGAAACACTCTGATTGTGAGTTGAAGGTAAACTGTATCGGACTGCCTTTTGGTTTGGTTTTTACCTGCAACAGACAAAATATATTGTTGTTGTTGCTGTTGTTTTATAACTCTGGAAGTATAAAACCAGGTTTGAGTGTTTCGATGCTGTGTCTTAAAGCGCCACTCTATCTTTGTTTTAACTTCACATTCTCCTCTGATACCACTTAAATTTTAATAAAATTTTTTCCATCAAACATCTTGCTCCAATGAAGAAAATAGCACATACTAAGCCGTAATAATTGAAAGCTATGTGATGAAGTTTTGTGTAACTTTGTGAAACTGAAAATCCAACAGAAAATCCATGCCCACTTTCATGCAGCAAAGGTGTGAAAATGAGTCTCTCTCTCAGTGCTTTGCTGCACCAACAACCCCTGTGTTGGCAGAGATGCATACATGAGCTCTTACTCCACCTTCACTCTAAGATTTTAAAGTGTACTCTGAAGAGTAGCACAAGCACACTCTACGGGGCTAGGTGCCTCACAATGCAATATTGTATTTTACTGACTTTTGTACCAGGAGATACTTTTGTTTTATTACTCCTCAGTGTAGAGAAGCAGATTTCTCCCCTCCCTTTTTTCTAAATCATTTTCTCAGCTAATACCTAATGTCTTTGTTGATACACGGCTTTGAGTTTAGACGGCATGTGTGCGTGTGTTTTTTTTCTTCCTTCTCCACATATTTGTTTGGATTAGTTATCTGGCATCAGCTATTTATACAACCCTTCAGGCTCTTTGTTCAAAGTTTTCCACTCGTCTTTCTGTCCTTTTCTTTCCTCTATTAGATGTCAAAGTTGCCTTTTACCTGGGTGCCAGCTGTCTCTTGATACACCCAACAGCAGGTTTTATACCCCACCCCCA